>PTEX01000204.1:1204536-1220810 GCA_003342815.1 Eudromia elegans
AAAAAAGCCAACCCATATACTGCGTTTTCCCTGCACTCTGCAATGATGCTTGCTGATAAACGGGAATGTCCCTGTGGCCCTAAAGGAGGTTTGCAAAAATGTTGCATTTTTGCTGTGCCCTGAGATGAGGTTTGCAAAAAAGAGAAAAAAAAAAAAAAAAAGGAGAAAAGAAACTTCCCTGAAGCCAGGATAAGGCTTGCAAAGAAAAGGGGGGGGAATTTCCCTCCTGCGGCGGCGGCGCTGGCAGAACGGGCGTTTTCCCTGCGTTTTCCCTGCGTTTTCCCTGTGCGGAGGCTCTGCAGAAACCCCCCGGGGCCTCCCGGTACCTGGGGCTGAGGCTGGAGCTCCAGGTTGGGTCCGGCCGAGGGAAAACAGGAAAGGGAGAAGGGCCGAGGCCCCGCTCCGGGAAGCGGCTGCAGCCGGAGCGGCCGACGGGAGCACCAGGAGGCGGGACGGGGCCCATGGGTGCCGTGGAGCCCCCGGGGGTCCCAAGGGGCTCCCTTGGCCTCTCCCTGTCCCATTGGGTTGAGCTGCTTTGGAAACCCATCCCCCTTTTCCCTTGGGATATTTCCCCGAGCTCAAGTTTCCTCTGCTGGAAACAGGAGGAGTTTGAGCCAGGGCTCCCGTTCAGCTGAAAAAAAAAAGAAAAAAAAAAAGGAATTTCCTGCTGGATGGAAATGGGAGGTTGGATTCTGGCGGGGCTGCCGGAAGGTGCCGGGGAGCGGGTAGAGCCGCACGGAGCAGCCCTGGGGGTCCCGTCCAGGACCCTGCCCCGGCTCCCCGAGCTGCCCCACGGGACGTCCCCGCGCCCGGATCCCACAGGAGGAGCCACTACGGGCGTGGGGCTGGGCGGGGGGGGGGTCCCCGGCAGCAGATGGAGGGGGGATTTGCAGGAGGCCTCGGCCGGGAAGCGCCGCGGGAGCCGCTAATCCCCAGGCCTCGGATGGGAGCCGAGGGACAGGAGGACGCCCAAGCCCCGGCCACAGCTTTTCCTCCCCCTTCTCTTTCAGGTTGGGGCAGGGGGGAGGCTGCAAGGCCGGGAGCTCCGTGGCCTCATCCGGGAGCTCCAAATGCGCCGGGCGCCGCTCCAAATGCCAGGGATGGGGCCACAGGCCACGCTGGGCTCCCTGTGTCACTGCACGCAGAGCTGCGGCTGCTGCAGGCGCCCGTCCCCATGCATGGAGCTGCAGCTGCTGCAGGCGCCCGTCCCCATGCGCGGAGCTGCGGCTGCTGCAGGGCGCCCATTGCTGCAGCAGGCGCCCGTCCCCATGCGCGGAGCTGCGGCTGCTGCAGGGCAGCTGCCCCCTCTAGTGGCACCGGCCCCGCTCCGGCTCCCGCCCCGGTATCGGTCCCAAAGGGGACGCACGGCCACAAGGTGGTCCCAAAAGGCGACAGCCGCTTCCCGGGCTCCTTCCCAGCCCTGGTACCTCACAGGGAACATCACCCTAGGGTGGCCGCTGCTCTGGTTGTATCGACCTCCTCGAGAGCCTGGGCACAGCAGGGAGGACGAGCCGGGCCGGGAGCTCCAATCCACGTCCCCATCTCCGACGGGAGGGTTGTTCCATGGAAAGGAGCTCCCATGCTGGGGGAACAGCTCGGATGTTGGGGCAGACACACGGGGATGCTCCCGAGCTCCTGCTCCGAGGGCAGCTCTCGCGCAGCCCGGAGCAGAGGCTGGGGAAGGCGCAGAGCGATCCGGACACCCTCCTGCGAGACCAGGACAAGGCGCGGGCGCTGCAGGGCTCGGAGCAGAGCCACCCCCCGGACACTTCCCCGTGCGTCCCGTAGATCCCATGGCCACGGAGCCTCTGCCGAGGACGGAATCACGAGGCGTTTGGCGAGCGGAGCGTGCTCGGTAAATACAACATAATTTATTGGTTCCATGTCAACAGCTATAGTGGTATCGGCGAGCGTCCTAACGAGAGTACAGGAGACGAGAGTCACAGGCACAGAGGGACGCCGGGGCCCGCGCGCGTTACAAGGAAGCAGCGGTTAGTGGTACCATTTGGTCACGGTTCAGAGCCTTTCTGTGTCGAGCAAGCCCCGCTCCCGGCCGCCCCAGACCCTAGGTAGACCCTCCTACCTACCGCGGGGCAGCGCCGGGCTCCCGCGGCGCGCGGAGCGGCTCCTGCGAGCGCTGCCTAAGGCTAGTGGTCTCTGGCTACGTGCCAGACGCTTTGGTTATGGAGAGATGCGCAAGGCAGAGCGGGGACGCGCCGCTCCAGAAGGGGATCGGGTTTAGCGCCCTCATGGGAGCCCAAAAACCGTCCTCGCAGAGCCGGTCAGGGAGGACGGAGCAAGCGGCCCCGGCCCTTCTTGGCCGGCTGGGCCTCGCGTGGGGAGAAGGGGCAGCGCAGGCCTCTGTGCCGATGCCAGCCCCTCTGGGGACGCTGCGCCCGGAGCCACGGCGGGGCTGCCGCGGGGAGCAGCTCGGCTCGGAGCTGACGGGAAGGGCAGAAGCAGGTTGGAAACGGGAGGGCCCCAGCGCAGCGCTGGGATGGGAGAGCCAACGCACGAGCCCAGGCCCCCACGGTCTCCACGGGGGACAAAACTCCATGAGCAGGGGCAACTTTGGCTTAGCCGTGATGGGAAGAAGCCTCGGATCTCCGAGAGCGCAGTAGCAGGCAGCGAGACCTTGGGGATGGGTTGCTCTGCACAAGGGCGAGCACAAGAGCAGCTCCAGCCATAACCCCCCCTCGAAGCCAGCGGAGGAGCTGCAGGGACCAGGCAGTTCCTCGCAGCGCCCCGGTGAATCCAGACACACGAGCGTGTCCTTCCCCATCCCCATGTCCCCTCAGGGTGGCATCCAGGGGGAGGCACCGTTCCCACCTCGGCACCAGCTACACAGCCTGGCTCTGCATGAAGCATCTCAGCTCACTTAATGCCACCGCGGTGAGGGGACGGGGAAGAGGCAGCACACGGTGGCTCTTCCCTCCTTAGAGGGCGACACTTCCACCAGGCGGCCAAAAATATTTCCTTTCTTTTATAGAAATTACTATAAAAAACTAGTTTATCTAGAGCATCTTTAAAAAAATATTCCTGCAATCTCACAGTTTTACATTGAAACTCATTAAAAATATATAGATTTCTTTAACAAAACGTCTCTGTTCTCGCCTTGAAGCATGTCTCCGATGCAGGAGCGGGACCCGGCGTCCTCGACGAGACGCCGAGGTGAGAGCAGGAAGGTCTGGTCTCAGTGGCACATCCGGGAGGTCATTTCCTTCTGTCAGAGGGACAGACAAGACACAGAACCATCAGCGAAAGGCTCAATTCCCAGGCAAGGATGGCATGAAGAAAAACCCCTCACCTTCGTCTCGGCAGAAACCTCCTCTTCAGGCACGTGGTGACTCCTGCACTCAGCGGCCTGCCTGGGGGGGCTTCCCCCATCCCCACGCGGGGCCAGGGCTCCCTCCCACTGCCCAGCACCTCCCCAGGCTTGCTCTGCTCTCTACGGCCTTAGAAGCACCGGCACCACCCGAGCTGCAACACGTGCCCTTCTCTGTACTCCAGGCTTCTCAGGAGGGCAGCGCTACAGGCCCCCATTCCAGGATGGCAGCGAGGACGGGGAAGGGAGCCTCGTCTTCCCGTCCGCATCCGGACGGCTCATAGGGCAGGGCTGGGGCCATGCCCACGGCGAGGCAGGCGGCGGCTGCAAACCCGGCGAGGCCGTCGGACCGGTACGGGGGCGAGCGAGCGGCCGGGGCGCCCAGGCAGCCCCGCTTCGCCCCGCGCGCGTCCTGACTCACAGCTTCCCGAGCGGGCAGATCACGGGGCCCGGATCTGGGCACGCAGCTCCGAGACAGCCAACAACGTCTCCACGACTCCTCTGCCCTCAGCCTGCCCCTCTGCGCTGCCTGTGGGCTCCCACACACCAATGTCCAGCAGTGCCCCGTTCGGGCGCACGGCCCCCGAGCCCACCCGGCTACTCACCAGCGGCTCCAGCTCCTTGGTGTCTATTAGGTTGAACTCTTTCACAAAGTAGTAAAAGTGCTTGTAGCAGGTGTTCACGTGGGCTTCCGAGCCCATCTGGGTGATCCGGTCGAAGTGGTGGATGTAGACGTGGACAAAGACCCGGAAAAGCCTGGAGAGAATTTTCTTCACCACCGGGAGGAAGTTCTTCGGGAAGGGAGTACCTGCAAGGGAAGGGGAAGGTCTGACCATCAGAAACGACACTGAAGTTACAGACTTTTCCTTCTGCTCCTACCTGGCATGTTTACACAAGGGGTGAAAAACATCAGCAAACCACCCCCTTCCACTCCAGAAGCAGCTTCCCGAAGGGGATGGCCAGCACAGTTAATCCTATCGGGTGTCCTGCGTCCTGGCCCTTTGGTCAGAAATTGAAGGCCCAAAGGGCCCATTTAAAGGCCCCGCTTGGGCAGTGGTGGGAGCCGGGTCCGAGCTGCTCCGGATTCGTTTAGCTGGCGGCCCTGCAGCAGAGCAGTCCCTGCCCATCCAGCCACCCGGTAGCACGTTATGGTTTAAAGTTCACATGGGTCATCTCTGGAGGAACTGGGATTAGTTAAACCCTCCAAGTGCTCTGCAGGAATTCAATTGTTTCACTGCCTGTCTGGAGCTGGGCAACCCCATAAAAGCAAAGCTAAAAACAACCCCCTCACCTGCCTTCAGAAACTCATCCCACCTCTCTGCACAGAACAAACACCCTGCTTAACCCCCACAGGGTCTTACAGAAAAGCCCAAAACACAGCAACAGGGCACTCGTTTGGGGAGGAGGAGTTGGATTTCAGCCTTTCAGCTGTCTGAAGCAGCGGCCATCTCTGGCAGTATTGCCCTCCCTGTGCCAGGCTCAAGCACGGCTCTGTTGGGAACACGGGCCCTGCAGCTGCTCGTGGGGCTGGAGGGGCAGACGCTTCCCCAGAGGCCGACTGCTCCCATGGGACAGACACCACGGTGGAGGAGAGGGAGCTCCCAGCATCTTCTCCAACCTGGGGCTCCTTCCTTCGGCATGGACCTGCCTGGCGGCGGCACCGGGGCTGCGCTGCAGGAGGGACACGCCGGCTTTGCCCGCGGTCCCAGGCATCCCGCTCCTCCCGCCCTCGCTCCAGCTGGCCACGTCTGCCCTCCCGACCGCCTTGGGCTGCTGGGGAAGCAGCTGGGCCTGCCCGAGCAGCAGGTCCAACCGCCTCGTGCTCTGAAAGGAGGGTGGCTGCAAAGCAGGCCAGAGTCGGGTCACCCTCTAATCAGGGCGCGTTTCAAGGCAGGGACGGCCCTTCTCCACCCCCGGCACCTCTGCCTCCTCTCGTCGCTTGCTCTGCAGCATTTGGGAGCTCTGAACGTGATCAGTTTCATCTGCCCAATCCTTGGGAGCTAAACTCCTACCACAGGGCAGGAGAACACAACTTCTGTCCTCCGAAAGAGAGCCCTGCACTTGACTGTAGATTTAGACCTCTTTGGACAAGCTCTCATTCCCGTCCCCCTGGCAATACACAAACACTGTCCCTGCCTTCATGCCCATGGGAGCAGCCCACCCAGTGACCCGGCTGTCACAAGGGAGCTGGAAAGGGCAGCGTCAGCGAGCGCCAGCCTGTAATGATGAAGAGGGTAATTACAGAAACAGGGCCACCAGCACCAGGGCAGCGCAGGGCACGCACCGAACCCAAACCTGCAATCAGCTCTAAGAGAGTCATCCTTCAAGAGGCCACATCCAGCAGGAACCACGTCCAGAGTCACGTCAGAGACTGTGCTTCCCTATTCCCATTGCCTGGGCTTGGCTTCCCCTTGCTTCCCTCTAAGCACCCACAGCTCCAGATGAGCTCTGGTGCAGCTCTGGTTATTTAGCACATGAGAAGAGGTCTGAAGTGCCTCAAGGTGCTCAAAGGAGCTTATTACTCTGCCTGCTTCAAGGCAATGCGAAAGAAAATAGCTCTGCAATAATGAGCTGTGCAACACTGACCATTATCAGCATCTCCTGGAAAAGGAACAGGCCACGGGGGCCCCCAGGGGATGGTGCCACGTTGGCTCCCCGCTTCAGCCACTCCTGGACCTGAACTTACCGACATTAGTGGGAAAGATGTCCTCGTTGTTGATCTGTACCTCAATCCAGTCCATGAGGAGGTTCATGTACTGGGGAGCAGACAGGGCCGTGGGTTTGCGGTACTTGTGCTCGTCCTGCCATCTGTATTCGTACTTGGGACCCCCAGACATGACGGGGCAGGACTGCTCCGTGCAATAGTCACTGATGGTGCCGTAGATCAGGTTGATGCGGTTGAAGAAGTCCACCACGTGCACGGCCACCCAGTCGTTCTGCTCCTCCCCCGGGGGCAGCTGCACGGCAAGCTTGAGGTCGAGGCCGGCGTTGAGGGAGGCCTGAGCCTTCTTGTGCAGCTCAAAGCGCTGCGTGCCCGGCTCAAACTTGCGCTTGGGCCGGAAAGTTTTGTCTTTATTGAACACTTGCTTTAAAGCATGGGACATTTTTCTTGTCTTCTTTCTTTTCCAGATCTGTAGCGACGACAGCAGGAGACACGCAGCTGCTGGACCTCTTCCAGGGGCAAGGCTGCAGGGGACTAATCTTCAGAGAAATCTCTCTCTGCTCATCTGGTCCCGGCAGCACGTGCTGATCTGCAATGCAGCACAGAAGGGCAGTGATTAGAAACAGCTCTTTCAACAGGAAACCTTGTTTAAATCCCATAGGAAGAGATCTGGGATACCATCTGGGCCCTTGCCCCAGATCTGGGCAGAGGATTGCAGGCCAGTGCCAGCCTGTCATCTGCCCCCATCTCCTTTCTCCCTCAACATTAAGCCTGGAGCAGAAGAGACACCGTTTGGTGACCTGGGCCTTGCAAGTCCTGTGTGTGAGCAGCAGGATGAGGGAACCAGACCGAAATTCCCATAGGGAAGAGACGAGACAGCAAGAAGCAAAGTGAAAGACCTTGAGGAGGGACTAAACCAGCACAGGCTGCAATCACCACGTTGCTTTTGCTCCTGAGCATCAGACAAAGCACAAAGCCCAGACCCCAACAGTCCTAAAGCATCAGGGGACGATGGCACTGCCACGGCGGGAGGCCCACGGAGGAAGGGCCGCCCTGCCCTGCCTACTCGCTTGCAAAACGGCGGAGTTAAGGAGGACGGGAGGGCGAGCGAGGGGTTCTCACTCTCACCTCCCGCTCGGCGCGTGCCAATACAACCCCTGTGAGCCCAGGCCACGCGTCTGCGCTCAAAGGTGACCAGGACGGGCTGAGGAGGTACCAGGAGGAGCCGCAGCTCAGGCACCCTGAAGCAGAACAGCCCCAACAGCCCCAGCTCCAGGGGAGCCGCAGCCCTCGCTGCGGGTGCGCGGGGACCACAACGCGTCCTGCGCCTCGGCTCGGCCCACGGCGAGCCGGGAAAGCGGCCGGGACACCAAGAAAGCTCCTCTTGCAACCCAGGGAGGGGATTAGCTCCAGAGGCTTAGAGGCACAAGCTAAGATCTGTTTCTTGTCAGCCTCCTTTCAAAGTTAATTCGGTTTTATCTGCAGTTAATTATCCCTCCTTTGTTCCCACATCCATCCCCCCACCCCTTCAAATTTGTGTCAAGCTGCTCTTTGATGGAAGCTCAATACAGAAACCCACTTGCAGTGCAAATATATCTTACACACACCGGACGGAGAAATAAAAACAACTGACCAAGCCTGATGCCTCTGTGAACAACAGTCTTCATCATTTTGCTAAGTGAAAACAAAACCAACCTCCCTCCTCAAGCACAAACCTACTCAGAAAAAAAAGTGCAGAGCCAGTGGCACTGAAAACAGGATCCTCAAACATTAACGAGGAAATCTCACATTTAAGGTCGAGCCTGAACTTACTGTGCCCGCCCTCGTTAGGTTGGCAGATAACACTGAGCGCTAATTGGCACTGCTTCTGCATTAAAGAGATCGAAACCAAAGCCTCTTGTTTTCTTATTTAATTACAGCAAGGAGAGGGGAAATAAATGAAAAAAAAAGAAAGAAAAAACCCACACAGTCTGTCTCACTAAGAACACACTTACCCTTTTCCTAGGGCTGCTTTTCAGGCAGGAATGAGCTCAGTATGTGCCGGTCTATGCAGGGGCACCCAAACTGCCATTACAGCTTGGGCTGCACCAGGTCCCGAGCCGAGGCAAATATTTTAACACGATTCATCGAGGTTTACGTTGGACTAAATGAACGTGACCGACGTCCCGTCTGTGCCGTGCAGCTCTGCCCTCTGCACACGGCTGCTGCTGCGACCCCTCCGCACCGCGTGCAGGTCGAAAAAGGAGAATTCACAGAAAATGCAGCCTTAAAAGGTGCTTGATCGCCCCGCAGACGCGGTTAGAGGAAGCAGCGAAGGGCAAGGAGGGGTGTCCGCCGCCCAACACAGTATCTGGGGTTAGCGAGAGCTGTGTCACCGTCTCGCCACATCCTGCAGCAAAACACGTCCTCGTTCTGCAGGGCGGAAGCCCCGGGGCCGGGCTGGTCACATCGATCCCATCGGTGCCCCCCGGCACGCCCGGGCCACGGGCAGCGCTCGCTCCAAAGGCAACAAGCTCCCGGGCTGGCAACGCGGGCAGCAAGTGCCAAGCGAGCTGCAATTCCCAGCAGGAAATCGGTCCCAAAGAAACCCTCACAGGCAACTGCTCCCCTCCCAGAGAGCCAGGGAGGGATGTCCTTCCAAAAGGCACCAGTGTCACCTTTGGTGCAGCGACCCCAAGGACAGGAGCATCCATGATCTGCTCCTGACCTCACTGAGGAGCTCTCCAGTTCCAGGGGAACTTTTCCCAAAGAGAAGCTGTGGTTACAGGGCCTGAAGAGGAGAGCGCTGAAACTGCCCAGAACTGCACCAGAAAGAGCATCCCCTGGGCCTGCCCATGCACGTCAGCGAAGGAAATGCCGAACATTTTCTAGAAGAAACTGTCATATGAGCAGAGGGGAAAGGATTTTCACGTGGCTCGTTTGGAATCAAGGCAGTGTCTGTCCTATCAACAGCTTCTTCCTAGCGAGACACTATTCAAGATGACTACGGAGCTTGACAGAGCAGCGATCTCCTCTCAGATGATTCAGCATCCGCCTGGAAACACTAGTTAAAAACCTCAATAGCCAGGACTTGCGAGCGGATGCAGAGTATTTCATCATGGCCTTTGAGCTAAAAGGAAACATTTGGCTCGAGAGAAAGAATATGAGACACGCAGAGAGCAGAAGCATCCCGGGCATCGCTTGGAGATGCTACGACACGTACAGCAGCTCCTTGCTCGGGCACGGAGAAGGGCGAGCTGGAGATGAGCTGGAGCACGGGGCACTAGGGACATCCGAGCGGGAGCCGCGAGCTCCGAGAGCAGCAACGCGCCGGGCTTTGTGTATTCCCCTCTTCAGGCAGCCAAGATTACAGCGCGCGTCACACGTGTGCAGACAGGACCTTGGCCATCACTCCCCCAAGAGCACACAACCGCGGCGGGGAAAAACAACGGCAAAGAACCCTGCGCCGCGGCACACAGGAGCAAAACAACCCCCGCGTCTCCTCTGGAGCAGCGGAGCCACCTCTGATCCCAAGGACGGCGGCGGGGCGGCTCCGTCACACTCGGTCCCCACGGCCCGGGAGGCTACCGGGCTGCATTGCAAGGGCCTTTGCAGCCCTTCCCCTCTCCCGTTGCCATTCCAAAGCTTCACTCCTAGTCCTAAAACCTCCTCCTGTTGGCAGGAGCCTGGGAGAGGTTGTTTGCAACACTCTGCCCTTCCTCCCGGTAGACGGGAATCGGAGACCGCGTGATGAGGAGGTTCTGGAGCCAGGCGGGACGGGGGAAGGCGGCACTGCCGCTCGCCAGGCTCTCTGCTCCTTCTCCAAGCACCTTGGGGAGGGTACGGAAGGAGGAGACGGGCAAAGCACCCCAAACACCCGGGACCGCCCCGGGAGGTAACGTGGCCGTGCAGGATGAAGCAGCATCTCCCCTGGACGCTTCCTCTTGCTGCAGGGACAGAAGCCCCCAGTCTAGTGGGTGCCTCACGACTCCTCCTGTTGCCACCCTCAGCAATAAGCAGCAGCCGCCCAGGGGTTCAGCGGGAGCCGGTGTGGACCCCGGGCGAGCGCCCACCTGCACCTCCGGCCTCGGTCAGCCCTGCTACGAGCTCCCCCTGCCCCGCGGCCTTGCTCAACATGCAGAGGGAAGGGAGGGTGAAACAGCGGGGAAAAAACCCTGTTCTTCCCTGCTGGGCTGGTTCGAGTCCTGCAGCTAATCTGGATGCTCAGGCCAAGTTTTCCAATAGGGAACACACAAATGCTGCTGTTTTGCAAATGCAGCACCAAGCGCTGCGTGCAAAACCCGGGTTTACTGAGCGAGCTGGTTAACCTGGGAACCAGACTGGGGGGCTGCCAAACCCCCGTGTTGAACAACACACAAAGACCCCACGCACATTCCCGTCGTAGCTGCCCCACGCGCTCCTCTCGCGCATACCTTCCCACGGCCGCCCGCACCAACGCCGCTTCTCCGCGCAGGAGGCTCCTCACGGGCTACGATCCAAAGCTAACGTGGAGAGCGAGGATGGGGCCAAGAGCAGCATGAGCTTCGGTGCTTCCAACGCGAGCAGAGCGACCTGCCTCCTCTGCATGGGCTTTCCAGCTGCTGCTTTAAATGGCTTTATAATAAAAGCAGCCAATGTTTCTCCCTCTGCCTCCCTACTTTCAACCACGTAAACAAGACGCTCATGGGACGCAAGGGTTGATCCAGTGGCTCATGATGGGCACGTGTGGCTGTTCCTAACTGCCCTTGACATCGCATCCACACCGGCCGGCCCGGCGGCTCTGGCAGACGGAGCTGCCGAGGCTTCCCCAGATGTGACTCCTCTCCCTCCACAGCCCCGTTTTGGGGTTTTTCGTAACCACGCGCAGCTCTCTGCTCACGGCGAGGAGACTCACGGTTTGGTTTGGGAAGGATGCGGCAGGAGCGGCGTCTCAGAGCGCTGGGAGCTGCACGCGGTGCCAGACACAAACAGGCACCTCCTCGCCACGCTGCCCGCACCGAGAGCTCGGGAGGAGCTGCCCGGGAGCTCCGCGTTACCCTGAACGCTGCCCTTGTCCCTTCGTCTCCCTGCACGTTTGCTACTGGCAACAGAAGCTGCTCCGAGGGGAAAGAGCATCAAGTCAGAGAGCACGGCCAGACTCGGTCTAGTTGTGACTACAGCCCCAGACCGGGTCACGCCGAAGTGACCAGCTCATTGTGCTGCTCTGCAGGGCAACATCCACATTATTTTTTCCTTTGGAAACTGGTTAGCCGCCCTCACAACCCACCAGAGCCACTTAGAAATGCACATTTCAAATGCAAAATTCCCAAGGTTGAGACAAAAGGCCCTTTATAGCCCACCACAAAGCTCAGTCCTAAGAAAGTCCTGCTGGCCGTGGCCCACCCCCACCCCGCAACTTAAGGCGGCTGCACAAGGACACAAAAACTCCCCCAAAATGAACCCATAGGACGTCGGGGTGCAGCAGAGGCCGTTCACGCGTCTTGGAGCCATGCAAATGCAGAGCCCCTCTGATGGCACACACATAACAACAGGAAACAGCATAATAAAAAGACATTAAAGAGTCATATTGGGCTTTAATTGTTCTATTGTGTTTGGTTTTGTTAATTTTTTTCTCCCTAGGAGGCTGCATACTTGAGTTTGCTACACATCGAGGCCCATTTTAGAGGCCAATTAGGTTCTATAACAACGGCAAAAGCCCCCATTATTTAATGGCAGGGTAGGGGCAGGAGAAGCTTTGGTGGGGGACGCGCGACGGACAGGACACACATCCTAGGGACATCACTTAGGGGCAGCAGCTGCTCTGTGTTTTGATCCATGCGATCAAAGCCGCGAGGTGCCGCGCGCCGGACGCTCAAAAGGGTCAGAGAGCAGATTCTGCAATCAAAAAATCACTCCTTAAAAGCCTAGAAACGACTGCAGTGCAGCAGGAGCAGCTCCCAGCCCCCAAATCCTGCGGATTTAGGACCAAGTCGTCCTTTCCGCCCCGCTCTTACGTGACACCCGCGTCCATCGCGACGTCAGGACAGCCGCGATCCTGGAGGGTCTCCACAGACCCGGCTCGCACGCGCGGCGAGGCCAGCGGCACCGAGGGCACACGTACCCCGGCACGGGCCGCAGCGCCGGGCTCACGAGCTGCGTCACGACGCCGGGAGCCGGGTTAGCTGCGCAGGCACGGGAGGAGCCGTCCTCTTTCCGAGGTCTGCAGGGCTGTATTTGGAAGCTGGTTCACGCGGGAATACCTTCCCTCCTCCTCCTCCTGCCTTCGTCCCTCCCCAAGGGCTCACCAGGAGGAGCCTGACATTTCTCAGGTCGATGCTGCGACTAAACATTTCTTTCTGCCTCTGCGCTGCTGCCCTTGTTTTAAACAACCAGCAGCTTCATCTAACCTGCAGCCTCCACCTATCTAACAGGGAAGTGGGGAGAAAAAGGGAAAAAAAAACACCGGAGGAAGCGCTGATTTGGAGGGTGAAGCACGTCCTGGGCCCACACAACGGCTGCAGGGGGACGTGCCATTCTAGCTGCCTCTCGGCAGGTTCAGGACCGGGGCTGATCCTGCTGCTGGCGCTTCTTAGCAGGGGATGACCCAGAGCACCGAGGCCCCAGGTCCTCCCTGCCCCATGGCAGGGCTAATCCCCCCCGATCCGAGCGTCCTCTCCCCCGCTAACATCCCGCTTGCCAAGCATGAGCGCTGCTGCCTCTGGCTCTAAGCGGATGCCCGTCCCCGCCACGCGGAGATCCGGCCGTAACCCAACACGTCCATCGTGGTCTCGGGGCCGCAACGGAGGGAAGGAGCCCGTGACACGGGGCGGGCGATGCCCTCGGGGCTCTCCGCATCACGAGGCCTCCTGCCATAGAGCAGGAGGGGGAATAGAGGCTCACAGAGCAGTGCGGAACAGGCCAGCAGTTAAAGGGAGGAAAAATTACAGCCCTTTTGAGCCCAGCGATAAGCCCTGCTCTGCCGCTGACTCAACGCAAGCAACCTTTGGACTCCTCTTGCTTCTCCTGTCTGCAACAGCGGCCGAGAAACCGCGGCACCCACCTTGCACCTGGGCTCCTCCACCCCATCCCGGCCACGGTGGCACGGAGCAGAGGGCAAGGCGGCTCTTAAGGGGACCCAGACCAATGTGCAACAGAAAAATGATGTCACCAGCCCCGTGACAGCTGCGGAAAATCCCCGGAGTATTCCCAAAACAGTGCTTTGAAATGGGGACACTACCCTACATCTGCAAGACCTGCAGCACATACAGGTGTCCAGCAGCACCGCGGTCCTTGCCTTGTCTTTCACTGGAGAGGAAAAAGCAAAATAGTAATAATTCAAAAGCTCCATCTGGCACCTTGTGATTTTGCAAAGGCTTTTCTAAACGAAGCCACGGCCGGCACAGCGGGACGGCTTCTTGCCCCAGCTCGGCACAGACCTGCCCCTTCCCTGGGCGTTCGCTCCCAGCCGCTCAGACACTCGAAGCAGGGGCTCGCCGAGTGGCCTCTGTCACCTCGTCACAGCGTGAGGCCCACACGGCAGCCTTGGCACAGACCCAGCAGGAGGCGAGGGGCACCCGGAGGCAGGAGCTGCCGATAACGCGGCCTCCGGAGCACCCAGCATAAACACGCGCCCAAGGTGCGCTCCTCGGCGAGCGCGTTAGCTGGATATTACGTATTTCCACGGATAATCTGCTAAACCTCCCACAAAGCTGGTTACGGCCCCGCTCACAGCCATGTTTATGGTTCGGGCACCACCAAATTCTTCCCCGTCGCGTTAGGAATTAGAACTCGGAAGCTCCAGGCCGCGCTCCGCACAGACGCGGGCGGGCGCGGGGGATTTTGCAATCTCCTCCGCTGACCACACACACGCGCTGCTGACGAGCGGAACGTGGTGCTTTGTGCACTGCGGCCCGAGAGATTTCTGGCCCGTTTACAGAAGGTGCAGGAGTTACAAAACGCAGCAAACTGGCCTTCATAAACAGGCTAACGGTGCTGCTTGGGTTCTGGTGGTGCTGCCCGTCCGATGGCGGCAGAAGAGCCACAGGGTTGGAGCCAAACACGACCAAGAAGGCAGCGGGTTCCTGCAGCCTCCAAGCAAGGATTCACTTGAGGTGCTGAGAACTCCCCCAACTCGCTAAACCTCAGGGGAGCTGCTGGGTGAGCCTACGCCCCAGGCAACGGCGCGAACGTCGGTGCCCAGGAGCATCCCAAAGGCAGGTGAGCACGACAGAGAGCAGCAGAAGAGGCCCACGTGCCACCCGGCCTTGGCTGCTCAGGGCAGCAGGAGCGGCCCGCTGGGTTCCATGGCACCGGCCTGGCGAGAGCCGGACCACGGCGCTCTCCTCCTCCTCCCTTCCCGGGAATTTCAGGAGGTCACAAAGTGCCGCCCGCCCAGCCCAGTTCTCTGCACGAGTACGTGACCGAGACGGAGAGGGAAGCCACGGTCTGGAATCCGCAGTCCCAAGAGCTACACGGAGCCTGGAAAGCAGCCCGAGGCTCTGCAAAGGAAGCGGAGAGCAAGGGCGCAGCGCTCGGCACCGCCCCAAGCAGGTGCCGGGGGAGGATCCGGCATCCAGCAAAAGGGAAAAATCCCCCTCCCCTCTCCAAACCTGAAGCTTGGCAAGGAGTTCCCTATTGGAAAGAGAAGGAAACCAAAAGCACGGCCGCTCTTCAGCCCTACAAGCCCTTCGCCACCATGGACTACACGAGAGATGTTTCTTCCAAGCATCTGTGCAGCACACGAGCAGCTCCAAATCCCTCTTTCCCTCTCTCAGGAGCATTTCCTGCCCCGTTCTCCTTGCCCATCTGTCGCACACACCAGCGGGCCTGGAAGGAGTCGGGGCACGGGCGGTCCCTGCAAAAGGAGCCTTTTTGGGCTCGCAGCAAGGACAGAAACCGAGGGCTCAGCCTCAAGCGTCGCAGGGTCTCTCCCGTGACCGCAGACGAGTTATGGCTCGCTGTGGTTAGATTAAAGAGGAGAACTCCCCGTCCTCCCCAATTATTTAACAGACTTAAGAGTCTGAGTTATTTCTCCTTCCGGCCCATGCCCTTACCTACAACAGCAGCTAGAAAGAGATGATGGAAAGAGCCAGAAAAGAGAGAGGAAACAAAAAAAGAGCATCCGAGACACTTCCTCTTCACGGTCACGGTGGCAAAACCCTAGTTCTCGGCACCGCTCTTGCTCGTTTTGAGAGTCTTTGCCAGCAAAAGCAGCACAAGGAGGGAGCTGCCTGCACCAGGGAGCCCTCGGGTGGGGAGGCAGCCCCGACAGCCTGGGAAAAGCCCCTAAAAACGGGAATATCCTCCCAGAGACACCTCTGTGCCGGGACACGCGAACAGGAGCGGTGCTTTTGTTCCGGAAACGTCGCCGGCGGCCGGGGCGGGAGAGGAGGGAGACGAGAAGCCCCCGCGGCAGCTCCGTCTCCAGCTCCGCGTCGCTCCGGCTGCTCCCGGGGCTGGGGGGGATCCTCGAGGACGCGGCGTCCCCCCGCCCGGCCCCCTCCTCTACACCCCCCCTGCGTCCCCCGGCCCTATGCAGGTCCCCCCACGCGCCCCTAGAGACTCGTCCTGGATGCCCCTGCTCCCCTCAAGGTCCCTATGGGGCCCCTAACGCCACGGGAAGCTCCTGCAGACCCTCCTGCTTCACACGAGGCCCCTATAGAGCCCCCTCCAGGTGCCCCTGCCCACCCTATGGGACCCTGCAGACTGGCCCTACATCCCCCTCCTTCCCCAAAGCCCCCCAGGGCTCCCAGCTCCCCTACAGAGCCTCCTCCAGCTCCCCCTCCAGCCCCTCAGGCCCTTATGGACCCCCCAGCTCCCCTACAGACGCTCTTCCAGACCCACCTCCTCCCCTGAAGGTCCCTATGGATCCACCAGTTCCCCCCCATCCCCTATAGAACCCCCTTCAAACGCTCCTGCTCCCCCCAAAGCCCCTCCACACACCCCTCCAGCTCCCCCTCCTCCCGCAAAGGCCCTTTTAGATGCTCCCCCTCCTCCCCTAAGGCTCCTATAGGCTCTCCCCTATATGCTCCTTCCCAAAGGCCCGTATGGATCCCGATACCTCTTCAGGCCCCTACAGAGCCCCCTCCAAGGACCCTCGGCCTCCTCCGGCCCTACGGCGCCCCCAAGTTCTCCCCCCGCGGCCCCACCCTCATCAAGCCCCGGCCCCCCCCTACAGCCCCCATAGCCCCCGCACCTGGCTCGGCGCAGATAGTCCGGGCGCCGCGCGGAGGAGCCGCCCCTCGTGGCGGCCTCAGCACAGCGCGGAGCTCTGCGGTGGCCCCCGCGCCGCGCACTCCGCGCTGCCGCCGCCGCCGCCAGCCGGCACTA
>PTEX01000204.1:1220999-1256368 GCA_003342815.1 Eudromia elegans
GGGGACACGGGGATGGAACCTAGGGACAGGTCTTGAGGACAGGGGGGCACACGGTGACAGGACTCAGGGGCACAGGGTGAGATATGGGGACACAAGGGGACAGGCCTTGAGGACAGGGGGACACAGGGCTGGGACATGGGGACAGGCCATGGGGACAGGCCATGGGGACAGGGCCATGGGCCTTGGGGACACTTGGGGACAGGCCTTTCAGCCTCGCGAGCAGCTTTAACACCTGCCCCTTCTCCGAGGGCTCTCAAACCTGCGGGTCCCGGGAAGCCGCATCCAGGTTTCTGGAAAAGGGGCTTTCTCCTCATCTTGGAGTCACTCCGTCCTCCTGGCGTCGCTGGGACACCCTTGAACAGGGAGCATCGTTTAAAGCTCGCCCTTGCCGTCACTTATCGGGGGTGGCCCGGCTGGAATTTGCCCTTCCTTGTAATTAGCAGAAGCTGCTTATTCCTAGGAACCTTAATGAGCGGAAGGAGAGGCGACGCCGGGGGCACGACGCGCTGATGACGTCCTGCTGCCAAGAGGAGCCCAGGGCACCAGGAGTCAGCCCTGGAGACGGGAGCGATCCCGGCTCTGCTCCGACGCCTCCGGAGCCCTGCAGCCCTCCCGCCTCTCTCCCTTTTTCCAAACTCGGCCTTGCATTCATCCCTGTCCAGCCCCATCGCGGGAGGGAAGGAGCAGCGCGAGGAGCCGTCCTGGCTCTTTGCAGGGACCAAGCCCGAGGACAGCGGGAAGGTTCAGCTCCGGCTTTCTCGGGACACTCCGGCAGCTCCATCCAGGTTGAGGTGGAAGGTGCCTCGGCCCCGAGCGGGTCTGTGCTGGGTCACAACCCGCCCCCCGCTCTTCCCTCCTTCCCAGCGCTGCCCCAGGCGCCGCAGGACTCGGCTGAGAGAAAGGAGAAGTGGGAGAAGCAGCTGCTGCTGCCAGGGGAAACCCGCACAACAGGGGAAGGGGGAAGCGGGAGGGCAGGGGAGACGCCCCGCAGGGCTCCAGGACGAGCACGAGGGGACGGGGGCGGCCTCGTGGCCCAAGGGAGAGGCGTGCAGAGCCCCAAGCCCTTGGCACAGGCTCCCCGGCCCCTCCAACCACTGCAGCCCATTAAACACTCCCCGTTCCCTCCAAGTGCTTCCTGGCTTTGTGCTTTTTAATTATTATTATTATTCTTTGCTTTTACTGCTGTTCCTGCGCTGGTGGATCTGCGCAGGCCCCAGGAGGCCGAGGGCTGAGCCAGGACCACAACGCAGTGAGAGCAGCTAAAAAAAAAAAATGCACACAATTTAAACAGCTGCAGGTTCAAACGATGCCAGCTGAGCGACATGACGTGCCCCAAGACACAAGTTAGAACTGCTCAAAACCAAAAAGGGTTACCTTTGTTTTGAAAGTTTATTGGATCATCTTGACACAAAATCATTACAGCAGCTTGTGGTATGTTTTTTTTTTCTTTTTTTTTTTTCTCCAGGGAATGTCGATAGCAAATCATTTTGTGAATGTAACACATCATACAGCTTCAAAATTCTAGAATCACTGCACAGGATTCTGTAAGAGAAGACTCTACATGCTAAAGTGACAGTTTTCATTCATGAAGTAAAAATAAAAAAAAAGATAACCACTAGTTGAGGAAACATTATCCTTTAAGACCATTTTAATACGCTCAGTTTCTACTACACGAGCTGGCTGACCAACGGAGGTTGACCGATACCAAAGCCTCGCCAGGGGAGCTCCCGCAGCACACGAGGTCCTAGCAATAAAACCACGGCAGAGCCTCGGGAAAAAAACACACCCTAGCATGGGAAGAGTGTAAAGAGCACAACACACACGTAAGAAGAACATGACGTGAACCCAAAGGACAGGATCAGCCTTTCCCCTGCTCCCTGCGTGGGGTTTGCGCTGAGTCTACAGGGCTCTGCTGGCGCCCGGGGAGGCGCAGCCAAAGCGACCTCCTCCTCCCCGGGGCCCTCGCGGGAGGAGCGACCAACAGTTGGTGACCGGTTCCTCAAAGCAAAACCGTTCCAACGTGCTCTCGGCGTGCTGGGTGTGGAGGTGCAACTAAAAACTGGAAAAAACAAGCTTAAAGCAAACAATTTTGGAAAAGAACATTATCCATAAAGGACAGGAAGATATCCCCTTGCAGTCAGTGATTCCACATGATTTCAACAGTGCAGAATGGATTTCGCTGTGCAGATTCTCTCTTTCCTCATTCAGAGGGAACCTGTAACACGAACACAAGCCTGTGCTGCTCCCTTCCCTCCATCCAGGCAAGGCCACCTCTGCTGCGGGCCCCGGTGGCCTCCGTGCTGCTCCAGCAGCGTCCCGGCCAGCCCTGGGGAGCGCTGCCCTGCGGGCAGGGAGGGCACGGGGGGCACCGCGCTCTCCTCGGAGCGCGACGGCTCGCACGGACACCCTGCTCTAGCCTGGGAGCGGTCAACCTCAGCTGCTGAGCAAAGTGACTAGGAAAACAACAAAAAAGCAGGAACGGACCCCTTTGGATTTCCAGTTTCTTGCTACACTCTTAACTTTTCAGGAATGTGAAATTGAAGTGGACTCATAAAACACATGGGCAGCGACTGCTCAAAGCGGGGAGGCAGGATGGATGGGCATGGGGGAAGAGAACAGGAGCACGTAACCAAACAGCATGGCTCTCAGCCTGTGTTTTACACACTCACCCTCTAGTCTTTCAACTGTCACTAGAAGAAGGTTAAGGCTCAAGGCAACTACTATAAACATAAACTCAAAAACATCCCAATTCTCACCAGGCTCATTTAGATTTGTCATAGAGGAGAGGATGTTTATATGCTGATCACAACGGATCTTTCTGCGCTTGAGATAACAACAATAATAATTATAATAAAAAAAAAAAAAAGAGGCCTTCAGGTCCAGCACCAGCCTCTACTAGAAATATACATCAACTACAGCAGCCCTGAAGATATATTCCATGGCGAGGGATCAAGTCAACCTTCCCCAGTAATAAGCACAAGCAACAGACCGTGCTCGTGTTGAGAAACTTCTGCTTAGTCCACAATTCCACAGAGATGGCAAGTTTAAGGGATCATCAAGAGCTGCTGAATAAATACCAACCCCTCCCTCCCTCCTCCAGTCACGTCACCAGGATCTCTTTGGGCTAGAAAGGGTTAACACCACGGTTTGTAAAAAGTTTCGAAATAAAAAGGTAACATACAGCCTTAAAATGTCTAAATGGCAAACAGTGGTGGAGTTAACTGAAAAGCACGTGCCCCAGGATAGTACATGCGTACGAGGGAGAAACTTAACACTTGGGTCTGCTTGTCTTTACACATTAGGTGTGTTTCTTGTAGTTGGAGTATTCTGCAAGGAGTATTCAGCAATTGGACAATGTCTCTTTCATCTCATCCAGCAAGTTGCTAAGCAGGGTGGAATCACTGCATTTGCCATCTACGGATACAGAGTTTTCTCCCTTGGAAAGAAAAGAGAGATCTGTTAGCTGCTCCTCTATGGGGGCACATCTCTACTCCTGGCAAAGCCTGCGGACCAGGCACAGCCCGGGCATTCTGCACAGCATCCCCTGCACGGGACAGGACGGGAGCTCCGGCCAGGGGATCTGCTAGCGCTGCTGCTCCCACCCACCAGGCTGGGATGGGCAGAGGCAGGGAGGCAGAGGCTGGGCGGCAGCACAGACAAGACTATGAGATGGGCCAGATCATCAAGGGAATGATCCGTGACCAATGAATCAAGATGAATCAAGGGGCCCGACAATGTCCCCAGAAGACTTAAAGGGAAGAGAAATATTGCCATGTAAGGCAGGAAAGGTTGCAGATTTCTCTCTCAGCATCTCATTTCAGATAATGCTCTCACCTTTTTTACCAGTAGGCAGACGTGATGACCTTGGATAGAGCGACTGTACATTGATGCACAAGAATCAACGCGTTCCACAACTATAAAGAAAACAAAAACTTTAATTCATTGGGCTTTTTTTTTTTTTTTAAAGGGTCATTTGCTTCCCACGAGGAGGAATACTGCTCTGCCTGGCCTCAAGGAATAAGGAGCTTGAGGGGAGGAGGGAGAGGCAGACAGGGTTAAGATGGTGTAGCATGCCTGTCTCTTCCCTGCACCTATCTGGGATATTCTGCAATTCTGAGATTAGTCATATGTCTTAAGATGCAAAGGTTTTACAGAAAAAAAAAAATGTAGACCTACATTCTGCTAGGAATGCTTTCAATCAGCAGCATCCTGCACATACACCAGAACAAGATGAAACAGCCATTTGTTTTGTTCAACCTAATTCCCCGCATTTTAATTAATCTTGAATTTCTTGTCAGTCTAAACTGAAGGAGCTCCATCTCTAGCTTACTGAAACAAAACACTGAAGAAAGGTAGGATGAGGCACTGGAGCTCAAATGCATTCCCCCGAGAACAGATACAGCTCTCACTAGGAGCCAGCAACTCCCTTGACACTGGTATGTATCTCCCAGGTCAAAGACCCAAAAGAGAACTCATTTTGGGAAAGAACAGGAAAGGAGACATAGACAATAACATCCACAGCTCTGAGGACACCAGTGTATTACAATACTGACAAAACCTCCTCTCCAAGATTTATTTAATCTGGGCATCTGGTTGTGACATCCAGACCACAGCATGTTCTACAACCTCCCAGCACAGCAGATGTTCCAGGACAAGGAATCTTGCAGAAGGTTCTGCACTGAAGACAACTCACCTGAAAAATGATGATGAAAACAGATCTTTGCCAGTAGATGCTGGAAAGAAATGCTAATTCCATCTACTTTAATAGAACTCATGTGCAAGTCCCCAGACTCCAGGAGCTTGGCAAAAGCATCACTGCAAAACAAGAAGGAAAGTAAACACTTGTGCTACAAATTCAACTGAAATCTGCTGAGTTAACTCCATGCAGACCTTAAGATATCTCAGGATACAGAAGTCCAAGTATTACTAAGTTCTAGTAGGAAGAGGAGGGGGGTTACAGCAAACATGGGAACCATACTCCACACTGCGCTGGAGAAATATGATCTCAAAAACCACTACTGCACACGTGCAGCCTATGGGACATAGGCCATTCCTCAGAAAAAAATTACTTGAAACAAATTTGCGGACGCATTTTAGAAGTCAGACATTGCAGGAAAGAACTGAACTTTAACAAAAGCGATCACAAGCAGCCAAAGTCCAAAGCATGTTGTGTATCTCGCAGAGACGGCCCGCAGCCAAAGCTCAGCTTCGTATGGGTGGCAAAAGCACCGATGCTGTGAGGTGCCTCCTGGGTGGCACTTACCTATAGCAAGGCGTCGTGATCAAGTATGAAGCGCAACTGAAGTGCAATTTGAAATCTAGTTTTTCATGGGTTGAACCTTCATCATTCTGCAACAGGTCAAAGGAAAGGAGATGAATGGGAGCCCCGAGGCAGCAAGAGGAGGTACCAACCCCACCTACTGAACAGGCACAGCTGAGGCTGCTAAGATTCTCTAATTCCCTTTAATTCCCTTTAACATATCCTGTTGGGTCCTAAGGGATCAGTCTGAGGACAGGAGTGACCACCATGCTACAAAACCACGCCACTCGGACAAAATTTTACACAAGGAGTTTGCTGCATTTGCCTACACACATAACTGGGCGGATCTGGCTAGATTTTCAATCTCCTTCTGCTGAAATATACTGAGCAGATTCAGCTTACACTAAAACTCAAAGATGTAGCATTCAGCTCACTATTTCCTAAACAAAACAACAAAATGGTATTTATTTCTCTCATTTCTCTCAAGTACTAAATATAGGACCAAGTCATTATTTTTAAGGAACTCTTAAACAGTTAAGTTTTGACTCTGAACTGGCCATAACTGTCTCTATTTGCTTCCCTCGGGCTATTCATGTCGTTCTTTTATTAGTTTTATCAAAATAAATCATACAATCTTGAATCTGGGTTGATATTTTAAAACAATGCAATCAGCTAATCCAATTCTTACTCATATTTCATCCTTATTAGCTTTATCTTATTTCTTTTTCTTTTCCCCAGCCCTTTTCCAAGGAGCAGCATCCAGCTGATCTCTGGGTTACTGAGGCTCCGGGTTGCAGCTCCTGTGCTCTCCTTCTTCCTGGCAGACACATCACCACAGTGATTTCCTAGCTGACAATGCGGCAAACGTTTCAGGCTGTGTTGCTCGCACACTGCCAGGAATGACAATTCAGGACATGCTTACGTAGTAACTCAGGACACTTTTTGCACAAGATGCCATGTAAAAAAAATACTTCTCACAGCACAGAATGGGCTGGTGCAGCAGAGATGAAATGATGCCTAAGAGAAGCTCTAAAGCAGTGCCTTCCACTCATGTCAAGCTCCCTTATGCAGTTCCAAAGGAAGCAGAAGCGTAGAGTCTAAAGCTCCACTTACTTTCACTATAAAGGAGAGTGTTCCTTTTAACTTCTGAGCCATAACAATACTCTGAAGTGTAAACACAAACTGGGCTTCATTAGAGATTCCTGGCATGAAGAAAAGAGAGGGAGAAAGTCAGGTGAGACAGTGGTTTCCATGTTTAAGTAGTGACTAGATTAGCTTAGCTCCTTATGGTCAGTCTTTATGTACTGACCACTTTTCAACCAACTAAATATAGTTTCTCAAGCAGTTGGAATGCAGTTATCCACATAATTCTTTTGAATTAAAAATGTTACAGCACTTAATTCTTGAGCTTCTGAAAAGCACAACTTTTTCCACGGGAGGGCAGTGCAGGACTAAACATATTCCAAGAACTGTGCACAAAGGCTGTCGTACCAGGGGGTAGCTGGAAGGGCACAGGAATCCCATCATGGACTGATGAACCTTCTGGTCGGAGCATTTTAGTGTTGAGAGAGTCCAGGACATTTAGTTCCATGCTCTTCAGGAAGCTAGTGCTTTTGTTCTCAAGGATAACAGAGACAGTAACTTGACTGTCATTTTGCAGGTTTCCCTGAATATCGTAGGTCTGCAAATGAAGGGGAAAAGAAAAAAAAAGGAAGAAAATCACAAGGATGCTCTAGAAATCCCAAACAGCACAGCACCAGAATAAGGCAAGCTTAAAAGAGTAGGTACTTTGACACAATTATAAGCCTATGAAAAGCTCACTTGTGATGAGCTCTGCAGCACTGCTGAGCAGTGGGAAATAACAGGTCAAAAGCTTGGTTAAACGAGACAACTATAGGCACGGGGACTGAACCTTGCTAGTGTTCTAGCTGCCAGGATTTCAATAGTTCATCAGATATATGTTGTCTACGCAAATTGCTACATTTTCCTGGGTATTGTGTTGGGTATTTCCCTCTTTTCTGAGGGAACACAAAAAGAGGACACCATTTGAAGATCAGAAAGCTTACCATTTTAATGTAAGGATTTTCTGCAAGAAGTCGGTAACTGGACATAGGCTGAAAAAACAAGAAACAAAAAAAGAAGTTGCAGTCACAATACAATAGAACTAAGTTCCCTGGAGTGGTATCGTCCTTCCCCCCAAACACTGTTTAGCTCTAGCCTTGGGGAAGAGGCGGGAGCTGCCAGTGCAGAGCTACTCACCGGTAGCGGTTCATCATCTAGTGTTCCATTCTGTACCGACTCTGTTGTCTCCTCCTCACTGTGCTGATGCTTCTTCTTGGATTTCTTTTTATCCTTGGATTTCTCTTCTTTCTCTTTCTTGTGCTTTTTCTTCTTATGCTTAGAGGACTTCTACCAAAGGAAAAAAAAGAATAAGAAACTACAACAATCCCTTTAAAGAAACCCCTGTCTTGTCAGACATCACATCACAAGCCCATGAGCCCAACACTTCACCCCTTTGTCTCTCTCTGCACACAGGACGTAATTTCCTGGAAGACTGAGCATAGTTCCCTGCTACTGCAGAAGTCTGAAACAGAGGCCTCATTCCTCACACTCCAATAACCGTTCTATGCTAGTCCCAGGACACCCCTGCACCCTGCCTCCCAGTCGATGCCATGCCTTAAGCCTCGCAGCAGCCAGGCCAGTGGGCGGAAGGCCAGATCTCTTCAACGGACTCGAAGCGCTGCCTTGGAACTGCCAGCTGAGCCTTGGTTCAGGGAACAAGCAACCCTCTTGTTACAATGTGCTGAGAGCTCCCCAAAGGGCATCAGTGGCCCACGGCTGCCTACTTGCAGATGGTCATTGCACTGAATAGAGTGCAGCTGGGAAGCCCTGTATGCTTATTTATGAGGAACACACAGCTAAAGGTGTTAACTTATGCCACTTACCTTTCCTTCATCTTCTTCCTCCTCCTCCTCTTCCTCTCGTTCTGCCCTTTCTTCCTTTTTTACTCCTTCAGATTCAGCCACAACAGCAGCACTCGCTTCAGGTTCGCTCTGCACAGATGATCAAAAGGGTTATAAATTTACCAAACACAGTTAAAAGGCTTAATCCCAGGCAAAAAGAAATCTCAATAATGAAACTTCCCTGCCATCCCCCTACATAAAAATCCTCCTGTTCTTTCAAGGATTACATTAGCCTAACATGATACAAAGTCTTTTGTTAGAGATCTCTTGACACTGGGCAAACATGACAGGCTGGACAAGACACAGATCTCCTTGAAGGAATCAGCATCTTTATTCCTTGTCTCTTTGTCACAAATCTCCCATCAAAAATCATGGGATTCTTCTCTTGCTTTAAATAGATCTCAGATCTATTAATACTGTTAATGCCTAGATCAAACTAGAAAACAAAGTCTTAGTTGATACTAATTCAAATCTCATCATGGCCAGTAGCTGCATCTGTGTTTCTATCCGCTGATCGGCATAACACAGTCAAGTAAGCCTGAAACCTCCAGTCAGCATCCGCCAACTGGGGAAATAAAAATTGATCATTTCATGGCACCAAGTTGAGGAAAGGAAGCCTGTCCTTCCCTTTTCTCCCGCACCAAGGTGCTCGTATTGCAGCTAGGACTAAGACCAGAAAAAGCTTCTTGTGTCGTGGTAAGTTCTCTACCTGTGGCTGGGAGGTGGAGGCAGGTGGTGGAGCAGTAGAAAGCCAGAAATCCAAGTCTTCCCCCTGTTCTGTAGGCTGGTTTATTAAAAAAAAAAAAAAAAAAAAAAAAAAGTTAGTTGAATCTTCAGATTAACTGTCAATGCCAAGCTTTAACTGAAAAAATATTAAACATATGGAGCAGGATACAGAATGAAGATGAGTTTCATATATTCCAATAAAGAGAGAGTTCCTTATTTTAAAAACTGATAAAGTATCAATGAACTCAACTTTGAAATTAGATCTGGATGATCATCAGCAGAGGCTGCCGTAAGTGAAGTCTGCTATGAGGCTAAGTGTTATTTTTAGTCACAGATATCTTTGAATCACTACTACCATAACTGTGTGTATTTAAGGAAAAGAAAATCAAAAGCATTCAGTTGCTTGTTTAGGAACAGTCACATCTGACAGCTGAAACACAAAACACTAAGTAATATACAGTCTGTAACGGCTTGTTCAAAAACACTATTAAAAAATTTTCAAATCTTTTTAAAAACTACCTTTTTTCCCTCTTCTTCCTCTTCTTTTTTCTCTTTCTCTTTTTTCTTTCCTTTCTCTCTCTCTTTTTCTTTGTGTTTCTTTTCCTTCTTTTTAGGTTTCTTGCTCTTCTTCTCTGCAAGGGGAGCTTCTGAGTCTGGCGACTTCAGGTTCTCAGCATTTCTGTGTCTCTGCACTGGCAGCTTCTCACTGTCTGCTAAGGGTCTTAAAAACAGAGATGCCATCAGCTTCACCATGCAAGCAGGACTCTCCTACAGTTTAGATTGTGTTGAACTTGCAGGACACAGTGTGCTTTGTTTAGAAACTGCTGGGCTCCAAATCTCAATCATTGCCTACTTGTGTACCCCAATAAAGGTTTATTTATGCAACTGTAGCACTGTCCTCATGGATTAGAAATTGATAGAGACATTTTGCAGGCATCAGAACTAAAGCTCTTGCTAACACCCAAACACCCTCAGAATGGTAACAAAATGTGGGCTGAACAGGCACACAGCATCATGTTGCATGCCCATAACCCCTCTCAAACAAGTAATAGGAGGAAGGCATTTATAACAGTGTGATAATTCACACTGTGAATCAAATAGCCCTTGAAAGGCAGGGTTTCTGTTATCAGAGAATTGGTAACTGATTGCAAAAAGATTTGAAGCAATGAATCGTTTCGTTTCAGAAGTTCTCAATCTGTGTTCAACTGTTATGTAAAAAAGCTGTACTTTATTTCAAATAATTGTTTCCAAAAGCATGGTTAGTAGTTTAGATCTACCATGTGCCCCAAATCCATTCCACAGAAATTTCCATGACTACTTCTCTCCCCAACTCGTGTCAAATGCAGTCCAGAAATCAGTGAGGAAAACGCCCACTGACAGCCTCTTTCTAACATTTTTGCTAACATTTTCACATCTGAGCAGCAAACATCAGTTCAGAAAGACCAGTTCTATTGGTCCTACTCGCCTCAATATTTTTGCTCACAATATAAGCAGCACCAGACTTGATCTATTTTCACTTTGAAACAAACCCTATAGAGGCCAGCAAGTTCACTCTTGTTGCAACAGTAAGCAGATCTCATTTTAAAACTATTGTACAAAACTATTTCACAGTAACAGCAACAGAAAGCCAACAATGAAGTCGTCTCACACAAACACGAGGGTCTGTGATTTCAACAGCATCACGACCCTCCTAGTAATTATGTTGCCCACTGAAACCAACCAAGCTTACAAAGAAGGCCAAGCACTTAGTGACCCGTTCTTACCTGGAAGGCTTCCCTGAAACCAGACTGCGTGTGAGCGTGACACAGACATAGCAGTGCAAGCACAAGAAGAGAGAGAGGACAGATATGAGAAAACGTGACAGGAGAGCACAGCGACTCATGTGAAACGGGAGAGGGATGGAAGGAAACGATACACAAGCCCAAAGACGCTGCCTGGAGCACATTTAGAGACTGCTTAGTGTTTTCTACGCTGTTTAGGCTTCTCATGCAAATACCAACTCTACTGGTAAAAATTCATTTCTTTTTACATATTTCCCTCTTCCAGACTCAAGAGAGGAACATGGTCCAATTTGGAGTGTGAGGAGAGGCACCTTCCAAATCTGCTCTTCAAGACACTATTGCGTTTTTGTTCTTTTTTCTTTTTTGAAGGAACTATGCTGTCAAACTTGCACAGATCTCTATCAGAAATGCAGACAGTGACACATGCTTTAAAGTTGTTTAAGCACTAGAGAGGAGAATGTGTAAATGCTGGCTGTAGATAGTCTTGAAAGCCTTACAAGAATCACAAAAAAAAAAAAAAAAAAAACACCCAAATGCTCACCAGAACTCTCATCATTTTAGCAGCTTAGGTTTTAGCCTCTATGCTGCTGTAGGAACCAGGAGTACGGAATGGGAACCCAAATTGGATGATCAGCTAAGGTTACATCAATACATGAAGAGAATCTTCTTACATTTGTCTCTTTTGCCCCAACCTAGCCCTCACTCATTCTGGTTAACAATAAAGTAAATTCATACAAGAAACTGTCACTTACTTATCCAGATCTATATCAAGTGCCCTATACGGATCATTCGGATCTTTATCATCCTCATCACTGGGCAATGCATTCTGCAAGAGAGAAAGAGACCATCCACTAAAGTAGTAAACAAGAGGCAACTTGAATTTTGAATCTTTGAACTTGCATATCCCTAAACTTGTCTCATTAGATTGTTAAGCATGGAGCAGGTCAGCTTGCCTCTAGGCAAAATGAGCTATAGGAACAGTGCAGCTGAAGGCAGCATCTAGTTACGAGATTAATTTAGAACAGAAAACCTTTCTTTGCAAACTGCAGAATTTGAATCGCCGCTGTTTGGTTTTGATTAATGGAAGTTTTAGGAACAAATACAGACTACACCATTAGCATGTGCAGTTAATTATAATCAGCTGCAAAGCTGCTGACTAGACAAGTTAATTTTAGAGTCAGGCAGCAAAGCATAATAAATGAAGTGGCTATTTGGACAGTTACTTTTATAGCAGAGATGTGCATTGTTTTTTATAGCTTCAGCAGCATTTTTCATCTTTTTGTACACAAAAAGCTCAATCATTTCTCCTCCTACAAAGGAGGATCATTTCAATCAGTCATTTCTTAAAGTGCCTTACAAGAAATCAGAGTTCCTGGATTGCAAGAATCCAGACTGGCTGGCAATTTGCTGGGAAATTAGAGGGTGGGGGAAAGGGGGACAGGAATCTTTTCAAAAAAGAATGAAGAGAAGTCCCGCAGCTCAGACCACCACAAACAGCCAACTAACCTCCGGCATCTCTTCTGTGATGATATCAACATGATGAGCCGGGGCAATATCCTCCTCGCTCTCTGTGTGCAGGGAGTTATGGCGGTGATGTTTACCTCTCTTCTCCTTTTTCTGTTTTTTCTTTTTCTTGTCTTTCTCCAGCTTCTGTTTATGCCTTCTCTCTTCTTCCAGTTTCACATACTGGTCAGACATAGGCATTCCTGCAGAGGAAGCCAAACTGCTTTCAGGCTAGAGTCCAAATGAACACTGATCACTGCAACAACAGGTTAGCAGCAAAGCTTGATTCTAGCTTTTCAGAATCGGAAAGGTCACTCTTCTACAACTCCACATCAGCTCATGTAGTGGAAGCTCCAGTATCTCCTTCTCGCAGCAGCTTCATTACTAGACTCCATCTCTCTTCAAAAATAGGATAAAGCTCTATCCTGCTCTCTGATTCTCATCCACATTAAGCGGATTACAAAGATGGGCTGAAAATCGTTACTTTACATAACCATCGGCTCTAAGACAGCCCACTAAAACATTCCAAATGTGACCGTTTCCTACCCAGGACAATCATTGCTTTGTGTTAGACTTTGCTGTACAAAAATGCTTAGTCAGAGAGTTACTTTAAATACTGTCTCAAAAGGATGGACACTCAGCCTGCAAAGTACACCTGTGAAAACACTGGTTCTCCCTCAGACTGATCTGTATTCTCAAAGACACATTAGGCAAGGAGAGATATTTAAGAATTTACAGGAAGCATGCTCCCTGCCTTGAGAATCTAAAAAGGAGATATTACTTTTAACTGAATTTCTGTAACACACTGCACAGACCAGCCATACTTACCTGGAACTTTTAAGGGGACAGAAAGATCTATCTGGACCACAGGTATATGTTCCACACCTGGAGTGTCTTGGTATCGCTGGACAAATGAAAATTTGTTACATTTCGAGTATCATCAGATACAAATCAATGTAAACAAACACATTTCAAGCAGTTTGGCACTAAATCCCATCTGGTAGCAGGGTGCAATTATTGTGCAGCTGACTGGTAACTATTCTGTAAGACCTTGCTTCTAGCTGCAGTGCTCTGCCATGAAAAAGGCTTGTTACAAATCTGAAAACTTTTCTCCTTGTGCTTTATTGGTAATAACCAGCCACTTCAAAAGACAAGTTATGAAGTCTAGGTTGAAGGAAAAGGGAGGTCTTTATAATATAAAGGAGATAAAGTTAGGCTGCTTCGCTGAAGAGCAGAGAGAAGAAGAAAGTGGCAAGAAAAACTGCAGTGACCTTTTGATCCAGAAAACAAACTGCTTAAGCTGGCATAATTTGGATTGGTTATTTATTACTGAGCCTGAAGTGTTACTTCATTCTCTGTTGCTCTCTATGAAGTGCCTGTCAGTTTGAACCCTTCCATTCCCCAGAGCTGGGGCCAACCATGAATTTGTTAGATAGGGATGTGAAGCAGAAGAGCATTTCTGCAGCATTTAATTCTAAACTGGAGGGCCACTGGAGATACACTGGAAGCTGGATGATCTTACGATAGAAGATACTTTGTGGGTTTCTTAACAAAGACTAGGCTTAACAAAGACTAGATGGGTAACCACTCCAATTGCTAGAGCATCAAGCAACCAGAACTGCAGTGGAAGCAGACATTGTCCCGTGAGAAGATGCAGCTCTGACATTCAGAAAGCCTTCATACTATTATACAAGAGGAGAGCAGTAGATTTTCAGTCAGACTCACCTTCTGTGGGGAAGGGGAGCTTTTAATATAAAACGGGTTGTTTGCCTGCTCCTGTTTTCGGGCTTCTCGACGCTGAAAGGAAAATAACAACTGTAGCAAAGCTTGTTTGTAAGCAGAGACAGATAAAAGGCTTTGGAGGGCAAGCGTGAGCTCCCTACTTGGGACATTGCAAAACTACTTACAAAGACTACAGCAAAACAGACAAGTTACCCAAAACAGCTGCGGAGCTTGGTAGTTATGAGATATGCTGGAACATTAATAGAATTACTAAAACTACTAGAATTCAAAAGGCAAAGAAAGGACGTCCCGTGTCTAGTGTAGAGATACTAACTTTTTGGACAGTACGCACAGAAAAAAACACTTTATAGTTCCCTCACCCTGGCCAGCTCCTCTTCATCTATTTCGGGCTGCTTGTGTCTGGAATGCCTTTGCTCCTCATCGTGGAATATCGTTTTGGGCTTTTCATCCTCAGATTCACTTTCTGACGGAGGTTCGTTGATCCAGGCATCAAGGTCCAAGCTGGCAAGAATTTCAGTAAACAAACATATAACATTACTCGGAAGCTTCGAGTTTTCCAGTCATGCACTTAGTTTAAGAGCTCACAAGTTTACATAAGGCTTTGGGAGAGAGAAAGAAGCTTACCCCTCAGGAACTGGGACTTTTTTCTGCGCTTTAGGTGCTACAGGGTTCAGCTCACCAGCAAACAGGGCTATAACTTCCTCGGCTACAGGTACTTCTTTTATTTGTAGCTTTTGAATGTATTTTATTAACTGTAAGATGCAAGAAGCCTAAAAACAAATGGAAAAGCAATTTCAAAGGTAATATCAACAACCAAACCAAAACTCAGTTGCAGCAGAATTTGCTGCTGAGTTTATCATGTTTTACTATAAAGTAACCATTTGCTATTTTTAATCTATATTAAATATAAAACCAAAATAAGCTGAATTCTCCATATAAGTCTGACAAATTAAGCAAGCCACAGTAAAACTGTAAGAATTATGTCCTGTTTTCGCAGACATTACAGATAATGGTCTTCAACCCGTCCACCTTCCAACCAGTGATTATTTCTGAGGTATGTAAGGGCAGTTTGTTTCAGAACATGACTGCCCTGGGAATCCATTTCAGGCATCGATATTTAAAAGCAGCTCTTTTTAATTAACTTAGCAGCACATCACCAAATCACTGCAGTCAATTTACATCAATCTGAATGGCCACCTTGGAAGATAGACTTCAAGTCTGTCAGCTGTATCTTGCTTTTGAAAGCATAGAAATGAATGCTAAATGACATTCATGCTTGCATGATCACAAGCTAGATCTTTCTGAGTGAAGCTCTTGAAAGCAATCCTCAGATATGGTATTGAACTGGAATTAAATCCAGGCTTAGACATGAAATGTCATCACTCTTCCCACTTCTATGGCGTCTGCTTCCCTGACTTACACAAAGGACAGAAAAAAAAGCAAAATTCCAGTGTTACCACTGCTTTTAAAAGCACATGCACATGTTCATAGAAAAGATACATAAATGAAGCTATCATTTATATTGGAACCTGTACAATGAACACCATGGTAATTCTGTTCTCTTACCCTCTCCTGAACTTCTAGATCTGCGCTCTGCACAAACTGAGGCAAACGCTCAATCATCAGCTGTGTAATTTCTTGGGCTGCTTCCTTTTCCCCAGATTGCTCTTTCTGCTGCAGGATGGATGCATAGAGCTTTACCATGTTCTGGACATAAACTGCCTGGATGTGGCCGGGTAGAGTTGTAACTTTAGGCCTCAACATAGCTTCTAAAGTTTGGTTTGCCTCCTCCAGGTGTCTAAAAAAAGACAGGGTTGACAGGTAAGAGAGAACAAAGGAAAAACTCAACATTTCACCCAACAGATAATTTGTAAAAGCCTTGGCTGCAACACAATGTACTCTGGAAAGACAAGGCAGGCTACAAACACATAAGCATTCACTATCTGCATGTTTTTCCCTTCCAGACAGCAGCAATAACAAAACATACAATTTATAGCTTTAGCCTACCAGAAAAACCCAACACAACAACAAAACCACCCACAGAAAAAACACAAAAAAGAACCAAACCAAAAAACCCTCAAACAAGCCAAAAAGGGTGTGTGCATGAGGTCACATCAGCTTTTTTCCATAGAAGTGCAGTGTTTCCCCTGCTAACTAAGCATTCAATTCCATTTTCAGCTTCCAACTCTATGGGCAATCAGGGTGTGGCAATCCAGCTACCTCCCTCCTATTCTGCCATTCACAACTCACACTGGTAAACTTGTAATATTTATTTAATAACAGAAAGACAATGAAGTAGATAACACCTAAAACTCTTTTCTAAGAGTAACAGTGACCTGAATGAATCTCCCCCTGAAAACAAGCCACTGACCAGGCATCTAAGGTTTCTTTTTTTGAAAAACTTACTCGGAAAACTCCCCACATATCCAAGCAGCAGCATAAAGCACCTCACAGATTCCATTTCTCTGGGCATTGCTGGCTATGAGATGAGCGTTGTCCAGCAGCATAGCCATCTGAGAGACGGCAAATTTCCGAATAGCTTTAACTCGGATGGCTACGTCCAACATCTGAGCTGCTATAAGGTGCCCGTGCCGTGTGCCTTCCAGTCGGGTCAGTTCCACCAGAATGCTTATATACCTACAGGAAAAGGCAGTTTTATTAGCAGATAATCTTGCGTTATCATTGCTGATCAAAAGTTAACACATAAACCCACTGACCATTCAAAGTTCGTGATATACTGATAATTGGATTGACTACAAATATCTATGATTTTGGTCAGCAACTCGTCCCGATACGTTGTCCCTTCAGCTTTATCCACATGAATCATGAGTTTCTTCACTATCTCCATCAAGTTCTTCTTCGACACCTATCAAAAGTTTGAGAGATTGAACAAAAAAATAAGCCATTATTTTTATTTATAGAAGCCATTGCATCCTTCTAATTATGTTAAAATAGCCGCTAACTCTTTGATGGACCTGTATTATTTCTTAAAATCATAACACAAGAGGTCGTAAAATATTTTGCGAGGAGATCTAAGTGCTCATATCTAAGGAGTTCAGCTGCAACAAGGAATTAGGCTTGTTCCGTCCTAGATGAAGCTGGACTTGTCTATTCTTCCAGTGGTTAAGGATGCAGAGCAATTGAAATTGGATGGGACCTCTGAAAATCATCCAAGTCCAACAACCTGCTCAAAGCAGGGCTTACTTCAAAGCTCCATCAGTTGCTCATGTCCTGGTTCAGCCAAGTTTTTAAAATCTCCAATGAATGAAACACTGATCAGACAGATCAGGAGAAACCTAAGTGAAAAATACTTTGTGGATGATAACCACAAGATTACTGGGGAGAGGTGAAGAATTTTTCTTAAACATTGGTCTCTTGATTAAGTAGTCACAGGGACTGGAGGGGAAGAGAAATCCATGTAAAAACATACCATGCCGTAGAGGAGATCTAAGGCTCTTAGTCGGATAGACTCATCTTTGTCATCCAAACACTGGAGAATGAGATCTTTGTGAGACTGAACTGACTTGGGATGCGTTTTCAGGATTTTGGACATAGCTAACAATCCCAGGTATTTCACTGTGAAAGACACAATAAAACTTCTTTCCAAATATAGAAATACTGTTTTGTGTTGAACATGAAATCTTAATAGGTGCTTCTACTTAATCCCCGATTTTAATACTACTGAAATAAAACCCCCTGATGGGGAGAGAAAGAAGTGCCCTATTACAGATAGCACTCCTTAATTTTGCAATATCACATATAGGGACATGATGGCATAGGCTTTTTCACCAGTCGTGTTTAGCCATGATGCAAATTATTGATTCTGCCATCCTATTCTATGCTGTATTAAAACTGTACACTTTAGGAGATCCAGTCTTACTAATACTATTAAGTAGGAGCCCTGCTCTGAAAACAAACAAAAAAGAAAAAACATAAAAGGCAATAAGTTTTCTATAAGAAAGAACAACTTTAAGGAGCAAAGTGAATTAAAAACAAAGAACAAGTAACCTCCCTTTCTGCATGTTACTATTACACTTATGCTACAAAATATCCCTCACTACTTTCCAAGCAGCAAGTTTTTAAAAAGGGAAAACCCAGAGCATGGAAACAGGACTGTTTTAGATTTACAAGACCACAAACAACAACAATTCCTCTCCTTTTAAAAGACTCCTTACAAGTGTTCACTATCCAAAATTATTCCCAGCAATTGTTTACAACATACCAGACACTATTATACTGAACAAGCTGTCTGCAGAAACAGCTCATTGCTCTAAGATTGTTGCAACTTCTCTCCAATGGTCATTCACTACAAGTTTCCACAAAGACAAGCAACATACTTACAGTTCTGGTCAGAATCTTCTATTAATATTCTTAACTTCTGAACACAAAGCTGAAAAATAGACCACGACATGCTTATTACAGAAGCCTTAGAGGTCTTTAAACAAATCTTAACAAAATAAATTAATAAAATCCAATATGCAAGGGTGGTTCTATTCTGACCAATACCCATGCTTCTAGGAAGACAGTCTTGTTGTACTAGCAATTTTTTTAAAGCTAAGAACAGTTCTCATGATTGTACTGATAGCAGCAGATGGATATAACAGTTAAGAAGCCTCCAAATGAGAAGAACCTGCATCTTGTAGCAAAGGAAATTAGAGAATCTATAAAGAAAATGCTTCAACCATTAAGACCTCAGCTAAGTGAGACCATTTCAATGAGGCACTCCTTGGACTTTCGGCAGCGGAACCCAACACAATTTCCCCATGGCCTTCAGTATGACACAGTAGAGCAGAACAAATTAGCAACTTCCCATCCCCAAACCCAAAGAGGGCTGTACCTGGATGCTGGCACTGTGATTAGGCATCCCAGAGGACAGAGAGATCAAAACTGAAACACAGAAACACAAGTTTTAGAAATTTTTTTCTGAGTTATTGCTTACATCACAACAAAAAACCTAGAAAAGGTCAACAGACAGTTTAGTTCACAAGGAAAGATGCCTCTGTTTGCTGACCGACGTGTGTTGTTACTGAAACTAGTTTTGTATATTTTTACAACACCAATAAATAGTAGGACAGAAAAAAGGAAGACAATTCCATAACTTAGAAAAGTCAGGTCACACTTGCTTTTCATTAAGCTTTGCTCTCATTAATATTTATTTGACTAACATCCTGTCATAGCTAAGACTCTAAATCAGCCATGATCACAGCTGAAGTGCATGCTCCCCTAACATAACGAAATCCAACTGATCCTAGATTTCAGTGTAATAACATTGGAGTTGCAATCAAGTCAGCAAGAGACTTGGGGCAAAAACTGGGTCTTCATGTTGATTATACTGGACACTTGCAAAGCTCTGGCAGCAAGAAACCTCAAGCAGAAAAAGCAGCATTTATCTCACTAACTGCTGTTGTCACAGAGCATGTCCACAGACAGCACGAACAGCAACTGACTGGATGAACTAGTGGTGAATCAGTGCCACCCTTCAAGGAATCACACCGAGATTTTAAGCCATGAAGATGCAAAGGTAAATCTACTCTCTCATACACAAAATCTGCATTGCTCCTGACATATTTGATAGTTCTAGCAATATTGAGGAGACTGTACAAATAATTGCTCATTGTTGGTTAGAGCTTTGTTTTAGCTTTGAGTCGACATGACATACCAGCAATAACTCAGCCTTACCTACTGACAGCAAAGAATCTTAGTCACAGATAACAGTGAAACAAATTTGCCAGGCAACTTAATTCAGGTATGGAAATAGAGTAACAGGCTGCAACTTTTGGAAAAAAAAAGGTTTACAACTGGTGTTAGTTGACGATAAAGTTAACCACATTATTTTCTAGTTATAAATTTCAGTTCTCACCTGCTATTACTGTGTTCACACATTCATATAAGAGAGACATGGCTGAGGTGCTGAAACACAAATCGGGTATTTTAAATAAGGAATAGAAACAGCACATTTTGAAGAGTTGTCAGCAATATCTTGACACAAGTTACACCTTTAATTACAGAGGAAATTGCCATATACCTTCAAAGACGATGAAACAATTCTCACTCCAACTCTTAGGGGAACAGAAGGAGGAGAAATGGCTACTGAAATTAAAAAAATCTGCAATCCTCATCCTGACTTAAAACATCTACAGTGTCCTGCTTTAAACCACTTCTTCAGGAAGAAGCAAGTAACTGCACTGACATGGGCAATGAGGAAGTGATAGCACAAAACCTCAACAACAGTTGGGGAACCTTGAACCAATCCTGATCAAGAATCACATCAAGTTTTGACTTTTGTTTTTGATCTTAAATCCAGGTAAGAAAGGCAGAGAACCCTGAAGAAATCTCGCCAAATAGAATTAGTAGAACACAAGCCAACCACCCCTTCAGAAATCTCCTGGCTTGCAGGTACACTTTTGCTCACTCCTGTAAGACAGTAATAAATTGCAAATGTCCAGTTCCTCCCCAAACTTAAATTCGAGAAAACTCTTTGTCAGGTCACCACTCTGGACATCCAGTGCAATTCAGAGAATTTCAAAGAAAAAAAGCTGAGAGATGAAGCACTTTGCAGTCACACAGTGAGCCTCACAAGCAATAAAGGAGCAGAACTGGGAATCAAGGTCCGCAACAGCAACGAGCAAACAGCTCTCGAAGCCGCAGTCACAAGGAGTATCGCGAAGGTCACTCAACCACAACACCCAAGACTTTAGTACACTCAGAACTAGGACAATTCTTCTTGTTCTCTGTGCATTTAGTGACAGGGTGTTTTGCCTCATGCACCAACCAAATTAGATCAGAAATGACTGAAACCATAGAAACCAAGCAGGATGAAGCCCTCACTAATAGTGAGGCGACTATCACTGATGGTGAGAGAGAGGGGGTGGGATAGAGATAAGAGACATCTCTTGGGATAAGAGATACATATCCGGATGCAGTCCGGATGCACTCTGCTGGCTGGTTTACTCAGAGCAGCCCCTGAGCAATATTAGCAGGATGGACAAAATTTACCCACTAAGAGGTACTCCAGCCATTCACTGATACATGGGTGTCCATGTCAAATTTGCTCATTCCCACACAAACTTACAAAGTTTTTTATATCTCATTAGAGTTCTTCAGAAATAGTCCTGATGTAATTAAATTCGTCACTCATCACCAATATAACCAGATTCCCAAAAAAGTCCAGAACACCATCATTGGACTACTAACTACTGATCTGCCCAAAAGGAACATCACAGACGCTGAACCACCAACGTGACATTTGTCATACATACCTGTGTATAAGGTTGGTCAGGGGCTCAATCAACTTCTTTCCCAGCCTAGGTTCTAATGGAGTAAGAGCACCAAACTATTCAAAAAGTGTGGACAAGAAACTGATTTAATAACTGGTTTTAAGCAGTGTAAAAACATCACTTAAATTGTAATTCACTAGATTTTACAAAGCTACATTAAGTTATTTTTTACTTCTGTTTGCAAACACTAGGAGATTACTACTTTCTTTTTGGTTTAATGGTAACAATATCTCCAAGCAGAGGATCTATTTCCACATCCAAATAAAAGGTAATGAAAATCCCAAGGATGAAAAGAGCAATCTAGAACACTCACCAGTTTTATAATTTTAATGAGAACCCAATTGTTGGTTGACGACGTCATCAACTTGAAAAACAGCGGAGCCAGGGAAAGGTAATTTTTGGGATTGCGTCTAGCCAGTTCACAAATAACATTTACAGCAGCAGACTGCACGCCTGAGAAACAGAAGTGGGAAAAGTAAAAATCTCATCGCAGGCTTAATGGTAAGTGGGGTTCCTCGTGCAGAATATGCTGAACAAAAGCAGTTAAAGATTCAGATTCACGTCCGAATCTTTTTGAGCCATCCCTTAAAAGAGGCATGGCTCAGTCTCACTGCCAAAACTGAGGTGGTGAACAAAGAATAAGAAGGCAAGGCAAACTGAAAAAGGAGTGTATTTAATTTGGGCTCTCTGAAAAATGGATCTTATGCACTCTTATCAAATTAGTCCAACACACATATCTAAATTTCTCTCTAAACACACACATACAAGCATATACATAAGTACAAAATCCAGGAATGATACAGCTTTAATAACATTACCTATGAAATAAATGGACTCACCAGGGTCTGGATCTTCAAGTTTCTCTTTAAGGCGAGGAAATGCAGGACGGAGGGACTCTGGGTACTTCAAAAAGACTTTGTACATGATTAACACTGCTTTCTTCCTTATATAAGGCTTCGTATGAGACATCTGTTAATGAAATAACTGAGATCAGACTTGAACAAATTTACATTTCCAGAACTCACCTCAGGGACCACATCTCAACACCAGTATCTCTCAAAATTGTTCTCTAAGGTTTCTCGCTATTTTTAAAGAACTCAGCTTCTGAAGAAAAAGTACTGTCATTTATATGTATGTGTTCATTTGAGTGATAAAAGCTCTCTCTTTTATCTAACTATCATCTGTGAAGGCTCCCCCGAAAGCCTTACAAAAATACCAAAGTGTCAGTTTCTACCTACAGTTCAAAACGTTTAACAGATTATTTACCAGATTCAAGCCATTTAAACATTCTCTACACATCTATATATGGCAAAAAATGGTCTTTCTTATCAACTCACCAGCGTCATGATGTCATTTGCCAAGTCCCTGGCAAGATCTGGAGTAACAAAACAGGACAAGCCAGTCAGTGCAACTCCTGTATCATATTGGTTAGGGCTACTCAGATCCTAAAAAAGGAAGGAAAGGCTCAAAAATTTAAGATTACACAGGATGTAGAGAAACAATTTTCTTAGACCAGTTTTATTCATTCCTTACCAAAAAGACTTCCTACTCCAGGGGAATATTTATACTAACTACTGAATGTCATCCAGCCTCCACCGAGATACACTTTCCAAAATTATACAGTATTAAATCAAAATTGCCATCACTTCATCGTAAACTCATTGCATGTTTAATAGTGCCAACCTTAACTACTACAGAAGTGAAGCTGTCAGTAAGTTAGAAGGAAAATCAACTCATGATTTCTGATTCAAAGAGAAAAACCACAAGCCAGTGCACCTATTCTAAGTTACTGTACCATATTCTCTTACTATTTTATACAGATTTGAAACTACAGGTAAGGTGGCAATGCAAGAAAAAAAGCTCGAGAACTGAAGACAAAAGTTTACCTTTCGGATTTGATTAGTCGTCAGCATAATTACATCAGTCCCTTCATGAAAACACTGAGAGGCAGCTAGGTAACCAATTCTCTGTAAACAAGATAGCAGCAGAAAGCTAGTTATTTACAAGCTCAGATAGTGCTCAAATGAAAACCTGTTAGCTTCATTGGCTAACAGCAATATTAAAAAGTTACTAGTTTTAATTGCACAGAGAACTCACTTTGAATGTAAATTTTGATGCACTCATGACTTCAATAATATTGAAAGCAGCCCAACTGATGTCGTAGCCCAACATCTGCAACTGTTAACAGAGAAGCCAAAATAACAAAGTTGTAAATAGAGATATAAGATACTTGAGAAAACAGTCTGACACGTTAAACCGAAGATGGAACCAGGCTGAGTCTAAAAGACAGCACTGTAAGTTATCTGAAGTTGGGGCTAATGCCACATTCTACATAACACTGTTAAAGTCCGAAAGCTGTGCCAGAACCAAGTTTTAAAATTCCTTCCCTTTCAAAGAGAGGAGGAGAGGAGAAAAAATCCACCCTTTCTTCTGCAGTATTTTTCCTCCCTTCCTCCATAGAGGGCTGAGCAAAGAGAAAGTGACACATGAGTTTCAAATACTTGTGTAACCACATGGGAAGTCAGGCAAGAGTCACTACAGTTGAAGTTGACGATTTTTTTGTTTGAGTAGCTGTAGTCAGCAAGAATGACAAAAAATTATAGATAATGTTACATTATGTCCCAGCAAGGCACTTACGTATGTAAGTTTGCAGACTGCATTTGCTTTCACTGCAATATTATCCTGCTTTAGTTCCTGTTTGATCTCATCGATGCACTGGGAGATGTATTTTGCCTGAGGGAAATGAAGAAAAGAAAGTTACTTTCATGCTCATTTACCACAGCACATTCAGTTTTGCAGGCTCCAAGCCTGTTAACTCAGAGAGGAAAGCTAAACTCACCATTTGCAAGCACCAAATTTCCCACATGCACATTATCTAGGTAGCCACTTAATTTTGATGGAAACTCTCATTAACAAGGAACACCATGCTTTATTACAAAACCTAAAATCCACAGAAATGTTTCTTCAGGGCATTTCCTTTCCCCCCATTACACCGTTCAGTCCAGAGCTCTCATTTCAAAGACTTGTGAATAAAAGCTGCCCAATGAACATTGTGCTTCACTGCTCTTAGAACATATCTTAGCCACTAACCTCAATGTAAAATACAAAATTACTTATTATGTGTCTAGAGAGAGAAGGGGGAAAAAAGCCACTACAAATAGCCCAAAGATTTAAGTCAACTGAAGAAAAGACAAGTTAGTCCTCGTTTGGGCACTCTGTGCCTGCAACACTGTACACATGCAAACAAAACCGCCCTTGTACAGGAAAGGACAAGCATAAGCACCTGAGCTGAAGACAAAGTAGAAATACTTTAAGCTAGAACTTGTTAACTATTTCCATTTATTCACAAAAATGCTGAAGTTAAGGTATTGCCCTTGTTTGCGTTTTAGGTAAGGGATTTTGCCATTTACACGTTTTGATAAGCAACATCTGCTTATTCATATGAATCTCCACAACTGGAAGAGCCAAATGTCAATGTTTGCACTTAAATATTTGGTCCTGTTTGGCTGATGCTCTTTGACCATTTACACTGTCCTTACACTTCTAAGTAAGAGATTCAGCAGCTTAAAGTGGAGGATCCTATTCTTAATAAACAGATGAGAATAAAAATACATTATAGAAGGTATGGAGTGCAAAGAAACTAATGTGACCTAAGTGAAGAAAAGCAGCAACTAAACTTTAATGCAGGGACTTAATGCTCCAAGCCACACTCACATAACGACAACTCACACTGCTACAACTTAGAGTCTAGCAATTCCAAAATTAGAACCCACCACCAAAATGCAAGGTGAATAAACGCTATTCAGAGTGGAAACAGTCTCCTTGGGTTAACAGCTTCGAAGTAGGCAGAATAATTGGACTTTTTCTCTCCGGATCTTGAGGTTACAGAGAGTTAATGCTGATTCCTCATGGCAGGATCAGCTCAAGGGGGACTGTATCCATTATTGAGACACTTTGACTTTGTTGAACCTTACGGAGTTCTTGCTTGGCCCATTCCTGCAGTCCCTCAAAGTATCTTCAACCAGTAGCCTCACTCTCCAGTACAGTCCAACTCAGAAGGTTTGAGATCAGAAAGCCAACAAAAGAATTTACTCTAAGAAATGTAATATAATCCCAAACACCCATATCTGAGAAGAAATAACACCTCTGTGAGACATGCTTTCATGTCTGTGGATGTACTAACCACCAAACAGCTCTTGACCCTACAGAGAGCCTCAGGTGTCCTCTTGGAGATGGGAGAAAGTGAGCACCTCCCCTAGGAGAGGGCTGCTCTCAAGTGGGAAACTATCCCACATCACAAAGGTTTGGGATTTTAGACCCTTCTCAGCCTGAAGGGAAGTCAGGTCCACACAGCTTCCATAGCAAGTTTAAACTCAAGTGTTCAAAGTCAAACCTTTTTGTAGTAGGCAAAATACACATGAACAGAGATGCTGAAACAACTACTTATACAACATGCAACCGATCTAGAAATACATTGTACCTACTCTTGAATATTTTATGCACAGAGCAGCACGCTGGAACAGTGTCACTGAATCCTTCCCATGTGTATCTGGTTGCCACATCTCAGCCAGCAACACAAATGCCAGCTTTCAAAGCCAGACTCACTGCAGGTTCTCATTCTTTATGTTCACGTACAGAAAGCATTACTGGCATTTCTCAAAAATTGATCCCCAAACTCTTTCAACATTAGCTTAACATTCCCAACTGTCTCTCAGGTTACTGTTCACACCTGTGGCATCTGCAAGCAAATCCTGCTCTATGAATCAACCTAACACAAAGACCAATCTCTTTGAAAGAGGATGAGAAAGCAAAAAATCAGATCTAATAAGCTAATAAAACATGAGATTTTTGAAAAGCACAAAAAAGGCCTTTCCTGAATATCCGGACATCAAATTCTTAAAGACAACACGGAACAAAAGGTACTATAGATAGAAAGCTTTAGAGGATCAGAGGGTATAAACATTGCGATAATCTCCGTGGAGTAACATCCGTGTGGATAGGTGATACAAACAAAATGCATCTATTTTTAGCACCAAATGGAGTATGACACCCCAAGCAAAAGTGTCACGAGAAGGAAGAGACCTTCTTATTTTTCTTGGACTGCCAAGCAGGAAAGAAGTCCATCCCAACTCCCCAAGAAAGGCTCTTTACATCAAGTGTTACAGCAACTACTTTAGGGATTGCTTTCTCTCACATATTGCTCAAGAGGAGAAAGACTACGGAAACATTTGTGGCAGCATAGCTAAAACCCAAATAAAACATGCAGATGAATAGGGTAATCACACTGCAAAGCTGTGAATACAGCACAAAGTCTTAACTGTCATTCCTTATGTATTCCACCAAGCAGATGTGGCAGGCATTTCCGTATCCGTTTGCAAAATGTACAAAGCGATTTTAAGCATAGGCCTGAATTTTGCAGGAGTTCCAAGACTACACCCAGAATGTGTGTGTTTAAGCTAACGTGAACAGCTAAAGTGAGGGCGGAGGTATCAAGAATGAAAATAAGATACACGCCCATTGAAACTAAGAGCAGACAGAAAAGGGGGTCATGGTAAGAAGCCAAAATTCCAATTTATGAGTTTTTCATTCTCCAGCTATTCAGCTTCCCACAAGCCAGGTCTTTTGAATTAACTTTGTACCAAAGTACAAAAATTTTATTCCAGCCTCCAGAGAACTTGGGATGCAGTTTTTCAGAGAGGTTCACAAAGGATCAAGATGTTGTTGTTTATCAAGTACCAGAGGAACAAATTTTCAAAAGATACCCCAAAGACTAAAAAAAACCTACCCCAAACCACTAACATACATGAACAGCTACACTCTTAGGAAATGCAATCCTTCATCCGCATTCAAAACTTAGTATTTCATGGGATATAAAAGGACACTAATAATTAAAATATCACTTCAAGATCTTTTTGTTAAAATTAATAATGAAAACTACCCATTTTCAATTATCTTAAAGAAGCTGTACCCTTGATTCAGCCACGTATTAGTTATGTGAAGTCAACAGAAAGCAAATTCCTACTCATTCTGCTGAGGATTGCAGTCTAGCAAACCAAGGCAAGGAAATCCTCTGCCAAGGCTTTACCAGGATCTCTATCCATTGCATCTGCCACGGATTATTTGTTTTGAGGATCTTCACCTGTCGCTTACTGAAACAGCAAAGTGTTCTTCACCCAGATTAAAACAACAAAATGCCAGAGAGCATCAGTCTCTACTTGTCTTGCTCTTTCAAGGTTAATTAGGCCATTTTAAGGTGATTACTAACTTTATGCCACAAAGGGTAAGGCACAATTTAAAATAAATGTGTAATTATCACTGTAAACAACTGGTTTAAGAAATAAAGAGAACTGAAGCAGATGTAGAATACAGCCTGTGTTTTAAACACTACAGGATTTATGAGGAGCTCTTTTTAAGCACTTGGAGTTTAAGTGTGTCTCCACAAAATCACCTTGAGTGCATGCACAAGACACGATTTCACACGAGAGCAAAACGATGGCTGTGCCAACTTCCAGGAAATCTGCAACAACTGCTCCTTGGATTTGCTAGCCTTAAGAAATGCTACCCGTCAGATGCAAGCCACGTGACGGGTCACATTTGCATCACACACCTCAGAGAGGCAAAACGGCTTTTAAACTCTTCTATGCTTTAAGCAGGAGATACTGCTGCAAGCACAGAGATCATCTGCTACCCGGTGACTTTCACAAGAAAGCTGCAAAGAAACACTACTCACTTGCCTGATTCCTAACAGCTCTCCAGAAGTAGTAATTTGCATTAGCACAGCTGAATTAGCTAGGTGCTGTATATAGTTTGTATACAAGTTATATTTGAAACTTAAGTAGCACAGTATGGTAGCCCCAAATTCATCAGCTGAGGTAATGGCTGAGAGTATAAAAAGTGAACGATGCTATTTTTCACTTCACTTGAGCAATGATGGAGCTGGAAGCGATGCATTTTACTCAGGCCTAAATCTAATATGATAAACCAGCCTACTTGATGTTTCACCACACCCATATCTGTGTCTACTTCACTCTTTAAATCTTTCAACAAATGCATCCTAGTGAAAATTAAAAATTTTCAATCTAGGTTACAAAGCAAACAAACAAAATATATACACATAAAAACAGCAATTCAACTATGTGGTCTGCAAGCCAATAGTTCCACCATCCCACAGAGCACTGATTTAGAAGGTGTCTGTGTGTCTCAGCTTTCCATTGCCAGTTACACTCAAGCATTGGACAGGTTTTGCAGATGTACTGCTATTTGGAACCTATGTTTCTGTTATATTTTTAACATTTTTAAATTTTTTTTTCTTTAACATCACAAGAGGCACACTGTGCATGTCCCTCTATTTCTTACGGTGAAGCATCCAAATACTCTTCCTCTTCTCTGCATCAGAATTTGTGCTTACGCACGCAAGAAAAAACCTTGTAGAGAGCTTCAAATCCTCAGAAAGAGACAGCTACAAAAGGCTCTAGATTGGAAACAAAGCCATTAGCTCCACTTAGGCCACCACCAATTACATAATATTTAACACAGGAGAAAGCAAGCAGCTAATGAAAGCCAGCTGTAACGCCAAGCCTAAGCTGCTCTCTGTATACGAGGAAAAGCTCATTTCACTCTTTTTTGTTACACGGCTCCAGACCCCGTATTTCCCATGACGTGGAAGCTAAGGCAAGGACACCACTACGCTCGCCAACTTGGAGGTCATGATCAATCTGCTTTATTGATCGTTGCAAGGTCCTTAGCAAACCTTCCTTTGTGTAGCATCTCTTTCTGACTTTGCCTTTTCTAGTGATTCAGACACTCAACTAACAATAGCGACACTAGATCCACTCAAATGTGGGTGGAATAATGAGCTCCCTTCAAAGACATTAACACATATGGGGAGCAGTAACTGATCAAGCTTCAGCAACTGAAAGAAGCGTCTGGCATCAAGGATCTGCACACTGCCTATCAACCGGGCTGGTTTCCAGGCTTCTGCCTTCACAAACTTTTTAGTATCCCTCAGAATTCCCCTATTGTGTCTCACTCCATAATCTTCACTATTACATACTGATACTGCAAGAGCAGCTGGAGGCCAAGTCAAGGGACTGCAGCACCCAGCGATCTCCAGCCTGGCTGATGACAGGCTGTGCATGGAAGATTCCTGTAATATTAGAAGATTCCTCTAAACACCTTATATCATAATCCTACCTGAATAAAACAGATATTTGTATTTCTTTGCAATATCCCTTTATTTAGGGAGAAAGAAAAAAAAAGGAGGATGGGGGGCTTTTCCAATGATATAAATCCATTTTTCTTAGATAGTAGTCACTTAAAGAAGCAGGAACCTACTGCCAACTTGGTAAGTGCAGGCTGAGTACTTAAGTGCACATTTTACAGTACATTACTTAAAAAAAGGCACCCCTGCTTTGGTTTTATATTAGGACCCAAAACACACAAGGCTATGGTCTGACCAAGACAAGTCACCACTTATTAAATAGCTCCATATCTATTACTTCGCTACCTCCCTTTTGTAAAGGTGCCTCTCACCTTTATAGGCAACAGTGCTTTTCTGGTTGTGTGCAACAAGCTTGCTAAATGCCACTACAAAACACGGTGCAACAGTCAAATAGCGTCAAGCAAGGGAATCTCCCTCCTACATTTCAAGTTCAGGAGAATATCCCTAAGCAGACCAACCACTTCTTCATTTACCACATCTGCATTCAAAACCTAGGCAGAACTGGGAGAACACGCTCCATAGGTTACAAAAGCACCTAACAACTGATCAAAGATCCGTTGCTTTCACTACTAAAAGGATTGATTTTCTGGGAGAAGGAGAGATTAGGAAAAAAAAAAGGTGAAGTGAGAAGGGCACAAAATATCTCAAGTCTTTCTAGCAGATTTGTCTTTCTCTGGAATTTTCAATTGGCACCAGGAAACACCACTGGGATCAAAGCATCTGCAAAAAGTGTTGGAAAATAAACCTGAAAGGTTAAATTAGGAAGGGACCTAATGTCGTTGTGCTACCTCACACCCTTCACTGCACTTACCTCACAGGAGAATGATGCAGTTCCAAACTTCCTGGGAGCCTGGAGAGCAGAGCAAGTCCACATTGAAAATTTAACTCGGGCATTACCTCTCGCCTCCTTCCTTACAGCACATCCTGCTCCAATCTCAGTGCTTTAAACTCAAAATAAATGGGTCAACTTTGGATACAGATCAGAAACTAAAATGGGATTTGCCTCTGACAGGTAATTAAGTACTAGGCAGCACAGATGTTAGCTGAGGTGCCCTCCAGTATCCTCCATTCCTTTGAGCTGAGAAATCTTAAAACTGATAGCCCCAGCATTGCAAGAATAATGTATCAAAGAAGAATGTAGCCGGTCTATTGAAAAGCTGTAGTCAACCCCCCCACATAAATCTAGGTGACAGCCATTTGGCATATCCTTCACTTTGAATACACTCTCGATGTGTCAGTGGGATGAAGTCACAGGTTGAATGGAATACCAGATATGATAGACGGCGATAGCACCTATAGAGGAATAGAAAACTGTCACATTTAAGAACTGGAAGGTAATAAATCTACCAGGGGAGGCCGTCCAGATAGATGAAGACAGGATGATGGAACTTCCATATGATTGTTTTAAATTCAAGAGGCAAAGCCCAACACAGTGAACAGAAATCAGCATTCTGTAAAAAGTATAACTGTATCAAAAGGTCAAAACTATACTCTTACCCCATTTCTTTCATTTTTATTTAACCACCACTGCACCATCTTTCCAGAGACATCTCTTTCACAGCATAATTCTTGCCAAGATCCAGCAGTTAACATCCTAGCCACCAAATCACATTGCAGTTGGTTCTCAATGAATTTGCTCTCCGGAATTGACCAAACTGCCTGTCTTAAGCTTAGACACAGATGCCAGTCAAACAACCACACATCATAACTGAGTACCCTTTGCTGGATGGGTTACAGTGCACAACGGAAGCCATGTAGGAAAAAGACGAAGCATTTTAGGAGCTACTTCCTCTAAAACACTATTCTGATTTTGCAATATCACCTCAAAACTAGAAACACTGTTCACGGTCACGCACTGGGAAGCGCTAAATCTATGCCTAATATCTTAGTAACAGAAGATTTACAGTCCTCTTTTGCTAGTTGGAGTAAACAGCAGCCCTACCACACTACCTCTCAACCAGCACAACTGACAACTCTTGGACTTACAGAAGGCAGAAGCAATACATTTCTTTGTGCATATTTTTCCAACAGTATGAAAAATAAAAATTACCTGTGACTTGTTCTTCTCAACTTCAAGCAAAGGAAATTGAAGCTAACACATTTTAACTGAGCTTTGCCACAGGCTAGGAACAAACACCCAGTCTGCCTCATGATGCACGGTAAATTTTTTTTACTGTGATGGGGTGTAATGTCACTTGTGCCCTTTACCTTCTGAATATATGGAGGCCCAGAAAAAGAGCTATTTTTCAGAAAATTATCTTGGGAATGAAAACAGCACACTCAAAACTCCTCAAAGAGGATAGGAGCCACAGAGGCCTGGGCAGAGGGATTTGAAGAAGCAATTGCTGTCCTGTGCACAGAAAAAAAGTAAGGCACATTTATCAAAAGCATCACACAGACAGGGCCATGGAAAAGCACCCCATGGAATTTACTGATTAGTTGTTCCAGCCCTGACAAAAAGGACCTTAAAACTACAGCAGTGCAGTTAAACACAGTGAATGTCCATATAGGTATCCCCTGGGTTAATAAACGGCTGTTTCCAATCCTCCACATGGTTCCCTTTCTTTTCACAGGGTGCTGCACACTGCAGAGCAGGACTGTCCTCCTCTGACACCAAACCAATACTCAGCAACAGAAATAAAAATTGAATAGTTTCCCAGGTATCATCATTAGCAGGTAACACCTTGCATGGTGCACAATGGTCTGCTTAGAAGTTGTTTGCACAGCCAAGCGTTTTTTGGAAGGTAAGCTACAAATCCAACCGTCCAACAGCACCAGTACTTGAGAATAGTTGAGATAACTTAGCTAGCTGTCCTCACTAAGAGATAGCCGTCAGACCATTCATAAGAGCTTTGAAGGCCACCACCACTTACTTGTAGATGAACATAAAACACATCCTCAGGGTCCATTATTTTCAAATTAATACACAACACTTCCAATTCAACACGGAAAGTCTCATATAATGTGTTCCTGGTGACTAATTATTTGACCTCTACTAATTGCCCGATAACATCTCCCTAATGCAAAATGAGTACCAGGCCAACATGTCCAACTGTTTCCTATCCATGTAAGTCTACCAGTGTAGAAAATGCTTTACCTGGAAGGTAGATAATAATACTATTTTCAAAGCTGAATTGTGTTTAAACTCAGCTTTCTATGTAGTTTATAACTGTAGTGCAGGAAGTCTGGAATTCCTTTCAGATGTATTAACAATCTCAATAACACAACAATAGACTAAACGAGAGAGTAAATACAGAGTGTTACCCTCTCTTACCCACCTTCTTGACTCATCTCTCCCCCAGTGCCCTCCCTCAACGCTTCCTTGCCGGTCTACAGCCCACAGACACGGCTCATCTTCCTCGTTTGGTCCCGCCTGCACCCTCCCCCAGGCAACATCCCCTTTCCAAGGAGAAGGAACCACCCTGCGGGCCTGGGCCTAGTGCAGACGGGGCCGAGGCAGCCCCAAGCGCCCGGAGAGGGGGCCGGGCCGTTCTGACAGGCGGACCCCGCGCGGGGTGGCGGCTCCCGCAGCCCCCGGGGCCGCTAACCTCGTCCTCCTTGTGGTTGCGGATGCCGCGCACCAGGTCCTGCAGGTTCTTGTCGAACATGCGGTCGATGCTGCCCTTCACCATCTTCAGCGCCATGGTGGCGGCGCGCCGGGCCTACGCTCCGGGCTGAGGGGCCGGGCCCAGCCGGGGGCGCCGCCGCGGCTCCTGCTACCGCTGGAAGCGGCTGAGAGCAGCGGGCCCGGGCCGCTCACATGCCGGGCGGGCGGGCAGGGCTCGCTCCTGGCGCGGTTACGGAGCAGGGGCGGCCACGGCGGCCGCGAGCAGCAGCTCCGCTCAGCCTCCGAGAGCCTGACAAAATGGCGGCCGGTCAGCTGAGGGCTCGGCCCCGCCCCTAAATGGCCACGCCCACGGACGCGGGTCCCGCCCACGGCCCGCGCGCCCTCCCGCGAAAGCCGCGTCACCGCTGCCGCCAGCACCACCAGCAGGCCCCGCCCCCTGAAGGGCCCGCCCCTTATCGGCCCCGCCCACAGAGTGGCCACGCCCTCACGGAGCGCGAGTGGGCGGGCGGCCCCACGTGGCGGGGAGCAGGGCGGCCCCGTGGTCGGCAACACTGAGTCCCCACGGGGGACTTTTCAAGGGAAAGAGTCAAATAAAACGAGCCACGCTGCTGCCTTAGGGGTGCGGCTGAGCCTCGGGGGACCTCGTGGTGGCAGCTGGAGGAGGTGCTGATGGTCCTGTCCTCGCCACCACCTCCCTGTCTCCATGGTCGGGCCCACGCAGCTCCCTGTGAGGCTACGCTGCCACCCATGAAACGGGCGCTGTTTCCAGCCTGGATCGTTTCAACGTTATCCCTTCTGAAGGTCCGACCAAAATACGTGTTGTTTTGCTGATATACGTCTGTGCTCGAGCTCCAGCACTGCCAAAATCAGGACGCTGGGGTCCAAGCTATCGGGAGAGCTGAACGTCAACCCAGAATAGGATCTCCCCAAAATGAAAACCAAGGATTTCTTGTTTTTGTTCCTGGTATAAATGCTCCATAGGTGGTCCAAGTTGGTTCAGCTGCTTCTTCCTTTTTGCTTTAAATAAAGGCCAGCATAGAGTGTTAAGTCACCTTTCTCCAAGCTATAGAGAGCGCGAAGCTCCTTATCATCACCCTTGGCTAAGACCATGGTTCTAACCCCAACCAAAGCCCTCGCTAACATCTACAGACCCTAGAAGCTCCAAGCTGCTCCTCTCCGTGAGGCGGCTGACCTGCGCTTTATTTCAACGCAGAACGCCACCTTCTGTTCCAGCCGCTGTAATTTCAGAGCCGGCTTTCCTTGGGAAGAGGCTTTCCCGGCTTTCCCTGGGAAGAGGCTTCCCGTGGGCAGCTCCGTCCGCTCCCACGGCGCTCGCAGCCTCCTCGCAGAACAACCTCCCCACTAAATGCACCGTTAGCGCTGTGGAAGGCAACGTCTTCCGGGAATCTTCTCGGCCCATCCTGCGCAGCTTCCCTTAACGAACTGACACGGGAGAACCTTGGTATTCATTAACTGATATCCTTGTGTAAACCGACCTCGGGGAAAGGACCACGAAAGCAGCTCTGTGAAAACATCAAGGTCAAAAAAAACGTGATTTTCCACAAAAGCTGCACTCGGGCTCCGCTCCAGCGAGCCACTTAAGCACGTGAATTACTTAAGCTCCATAGGCAAATCCACCGGAGACAATAGGGATATTCTCTCGCTGCAGCTCCGTTCGTGCCCGAGGGCTGTGCCAGATCCCTCGCTGCCTCCTTTCACGTATCCCATGGGAAGCCGCCCACGGCGCGGCTCCTCCGCGGCCTGTTCCTGCTTGGACGCAGGACACGGGTGGTTGGACACAGGACGCGGTGCCCCTCCGTGCCGGGTGCCTTTGGCTCCACCGAGCTCCAGAGCTCCACGAAAACCCTCCCGGAGCTCCTCGCCTGGGCCACGAACACCATCCACCCCTACGGCCACGGCGCCGGCTGCTGGCACGCGACCCACACGCCGTGAACGCGGCTCGTCCGGGCTTCCCGTGGAGATGTTTCTATGGATGCAGGCCGTCTCCACGCAGCTACCCGTGGCACCTGACAAAGCGCTTCGGCCACGGGCGCTCTTGGCGCTTCAGGGTGGCCAGTCCTGCTCTGTCACTGCGTCCCGGCCCCGATTCAGACGGGGTGGTGGCTCCATAGAGCCAACGGGGAGACCTGGGCGGGTAGGCCGCTGTGCAGCCGTCGTTTGGAAGCGGCCGGACACCTGCAGGAGGGACTCGGAGCTCGTCCGCGACGCCACGAGCAGCGACAGCGCCGGCGGCACCGCGGGGACCCCACGGCGCGGGGCAGGCGCGGCCGCCTCCCGCTCGCCTCAGGCCTCGCGCCGCCGCCGCG
>PTEX01000204.1:1260827-1331451 GCA_003342815.1 Eudromia elegans
CCCCCGCCGGCACCGGCCTCCCCCCTCCCCTCCCCTTCCCCCCCTCCCTCCCTTCCTCTTCCTCCACCACCACCATCATCATCGCCGCCTCACCTCGCGCACGCCCCCGGCCGGGCCCGGCCGCCACACCCCGACCGGCCCCTTCTAGCATGGTGCGGGGCCGCCGCCGCCTCCTCCTCCCGCGGCTGCCGACATGGGCGAGAGGCTGGAGCTGCGGCTGAAGTCGCCCGTGGGAGCCGAGCCCGCCGTCTACCCGTGGCCGCTGCCCGTCTACGTGAGTACGGCCCGGGGCTGGGGGGGGGGCCCGGCCCGAGCCCCTCGCGCCGCCACCTGATCCCCCCTGCCCTGCCCCGGCTCCCTGTCACCATGTCCCCGCTCCCCTCCCGCCTTTATTAATTGGTTTTTTTACTTAATGAACCCCATCTACACACTCGGTGTCCCCTCTTCCCCCGCCTCGACCCGGCGGATCCCCCCCGCCTCGATGTTGCCCTTCCTACGGCTTTAAAAATATACATATAGATTATTTTTTTTTTCCTTGCTGGAAGCTGTAACAGCCTGGGTTATGGCACGTAGCACATCCTTAATTTAATACAATAACAACAACAAAATCCCCCCCGAGCGCCAGGCTCCCGTGCCGGTGCCCGCTCTGCCCCGCTTGTGCCCTCCTGGAAGCCAAATCCCCCCGTTTCTTTTTTCTATAATTGGATGCCTGAACTTCAGGGCGGGCACGAGGGCCGGTTAGCGAAAAGTTTTCATGTTTTCTCGGACTTGACTCGTGTAACTAATTAATAACTCAGGTGGGAGCAAAAAGGGCTCCCTAGTCCCCAAATCCCTCCAAATCCCTCCTGTTTCTAGGGGGGATTCCCCCCCCAAAAAACAACCCCAGGAGTGGCGATGAGCGGGGGAAAGGGCTTAATTTGCTTGCGGGGGGAGCAGGACGGGCTCTGTCCCGCCGTGTTCGCGGGGTCGGGGCTGCTGCCCGGGTTCCCCTTGCCCTTGTGCTCCCCTTGCTCCCTCCGAGCAGGATTCGAGCCCCGCTCGGCAGTTGATGGCAGTTGTAATCCGCGTGCTTTCAAACAAGATGTCACTGGCTTCCTTGTGTCAGCGGCGTTCCGGGGTTGGTTTTATTTTGGTTGTTATTGGTTTAACTTGCCCGGCTTCTGCCCTGCCTCCTGGGCGCCGCGGAGCGCAAGATGCGTGACCTTGATAGCGACGTCCGCGCTCGAGTCGGCGAAAATCTCACGAGAGGCGGGCGGGCAGCAGCCGCGCCGCGCGCCAGCCCGGCGGCACCGCGCGAAACGGTGGCGTTTTCATCTCGAATCTCCATAGCGCCTTTCGAGAGCAGCCTTGGAAGGGGGAATCGATGCCAGCTCGAGCGCTGCTGCTGCTGCTCGCCCCCGTCGCGGCGTCGGCCCTCGCGGGCGCAGCGGCACGGCGGCGGCCGCCTACGTGCGCGCCGGCGAGCAGGAGTCCGCGGCACGGCGGGCGGCTGCGCACGAGGCTCGGCCGCCCCTTTCCCGAGGCCGGAGGTGCCTCCGTGCTTTCCCAAACACCCTCCCCGGCTGCTGGCGTGCCCGTTGGGCCAGCGGCTCCTGGTGCCCCCCGGCTCCAGGCTGCCCGTCCTGCTGGGGCAGCTCCGTCATCCGCGGGTCTGTGCGGGCGCGCGCCGCTTCGCTTGACACAAACCGAAAGTGTCATGGGGACCCAGTTCATTTTTTCTTTTTTCTTCCCCCTTTGCGTTGCTAGATATTAACTTGCTGCTCTGGGCAGGTTGTGCGAAGTGTAGGTTAAAGATTACACAGGTTAGGGATTAATCTGCAAGAAATTACTGTGTGTGTAATTTCAAAACTTTCTGCAGGTGAAAGCCTCCGCAGAAAATGTGCATTTTCATGCTGCTTTTATCTTAGGATTGGGTTAATTGGGGAGAACTTGAGCAGCCGCTCCTCAGGATGGATTAGGACAGAAATTTTCCAGTTGATCAGAAATGTGTCGGGCAGGAGCGTTTCTCCCCACACACCTTATCTCCATATGTCCAGCAACGCTGCAAAACCCGGACCTCCTGCCGTCCGAGCGGCCTCTCCGGGTTGCGGATTCTTCCATGGGAAGACGGCAGTGGAGGATGGTTCCTGCGGAGCCCGTTGCCGTGTTTGCTGCGCAGCGCGCTATAGGAGCGGGTGTTCCTATGCGGGGACGGGACGCGGGTGCTTCGGGAATAAACGGCGGTCTCCCGCATGGCAGCGCCTGGCCCGCCAGCCCCGTCCTCCGCCTTCCCTTCCCTCCCCTCCTTGGCGCGGCCGCAGCCGGCAGCGGGGCGGCTGCACCGTTGTGGTTTTAGAGCTCGGCTCCCTTTGACGTAAGCAGAACATTTCTTAGTTTCACCGCTCGCTGCCGCTTGGTTTCTAGGAAGCAAGCACCTGGAATAGAAAAGACTTCAGGTGGCTTCATTCCCCCATGTTTTCTCTCTCACCTTCCAAACCTTGTTACCTCCCGCTGCATATCATGAAATATATTTTCCCTAAGGGCTTGGCGGGGAGGAACCCTCAATCCTCACTATTACATTTTTGATAAGAGCAACAGGAATGGCAGGGAATTGCATTTTGGTTGAGTTGTGCTGTAGGGCTGCTGCTTGACGAACACCTCTGTGATGCAATTAAATAACTCGGCTATTTTTATGTTCTCGCCACGTCTTAAATTAGTGCTGTTGGTGTTGCTATGCAGAAGGCGGAGAGCCTGATCTCTCGTATAGATGCCAGTGACGTGCCTGTTTATTTAAGGGCTGCTGCTTACGCCCTGTGCAAGGGGCGAAGCGGCGTCTCCGCAGCCTGCTGAGTTTGCACAACCGCTCAGCTGACAAACTGCGGCTCGCGGAGCTGCTAAAATGGCCTCGGAGGGTGATGTGAAACATGTATTTCCCTAGCAGACTAATTAAGGCCGTGGGAGGAGAGAGCTCTGGCGCTACGGATCCAGCCTCCCACTGGCTCGCAGACAAAACTGAAAGTATGACTCTCTTTTCCACCCGCCTTCTGCTTTTCTCAGAGGAAAGGCCATGGTTTTTCTAGTGAATACATGGTGAGCAGTTGTGGCCGTAACACGGTGATGAGTAAGTTGGATAGTGCCGAGTGAGTAATGTCACCTCATGACTCACGGAATATTTTCTGCTGTTGACCTCTGGTTTTTTATGAGGGCCCTGTTTAACCGGAGCTGAGCGCGTTTATTCCTGTGTACACGCCGTTTAACTCCTTGACTCCCAAACGTCTGCCCCAGTTTTTGCTTGATTTGAGTTTCCGGAGGGCCATGATGCTCCAGGTTGGTTCATACTTGTAACAAAACTGCTGCTTGTCACCAAACTAAAGAAATTTAATACGGGTGAGATACACGTAGGCCTCTAGATAGAAGAAACACATACTTTTAGCTTTGCTGGCTCAGCCATTGCAGCAGATGGATCTAGGTGATCATGAATTGGCTAATGCCACCAGAGAGTCACTTATGGCCATACTGCACTATCAATACACACAAACTGGTGTTTATTACCTAGGCATAGATAGGAAGGATACAAAGGGTGAAGTCTCCCTCTAAGCCTTGGAGGTATTTAGGTTTATCCGGGAGAATTGTCCATGGATTGGCCCATTTTCTCATGCATCCCTCTGCCTTCTGCTGTGGCTAAATCTGATTATTTTTAAGGTTTGACCGTGGGTTTTTTTCATAACCTCGATAAAATCCACCTAATCTGCGAAGCCTTTGGCATTGTACCTCTAACGCGGCAGGACCTGCTTAAGTAGTCATGGCCTGTGATGCCCAAAGGGCTTTTCTATGCAAACTTGGGTCAGTTCCTTCAATTGGTTTGGCTGCTGATGTGCTGACGGTATCACCGGGATGAGGGAGGGTTGGCTGGGAACGGAACCGAGTGACCATGGGCTGGTTTTTGTCACCAAAACTGGTGTTTGTTCTGTTGTCCCTTAGGGCAGTTTGCAAGTCTGTAGGTACAAAGTAGCCTGTGTAGCAATAGGGGGGCACTTCCCTGGTGCCTTTTTCTCCTCTTTTGCACTGTGCTGGTTTGGAGGCCGGCATCAAAGCGCCCGGCAGGGCTGAGGGCAGGGAGGGAATGCCCCAGCGCAGTCAGGTGATGAGAGGAGGGTGGAATTGCTGTTGACTTTGAGTGGCTTAAGCTCTTGCCGAGCTGCACCCTTCATCTTGATGGCTTTAAACGACTCGCCGCCTGTCATGTTAAATAGTGCTTAAATCCTTGCAAGCTTCGAAATTAGACATCTGCCTGTCTTGCCCTGCTCTTTTCATCCCGCAGGCCTTGTCATTGTTTGCCTGCTGAATAGCATCCCTGCAAAGATGCTGCTGACCTCCCTCCGCATCAGGGGTTTTCTCCCAGGTTTGACTTCAAGGGCTTGTTGTTTCTGTTGCCATAACGCCTCGGAGCATAGCCGTGGAGCAAGACGTGCTTTGCTACCCTTGAAATTCCCATCTTCCAGCCTGGAAAAGTCACTGCTTTGCCCCTACCCCACCGGGGGGACAGTGCAGCCTGTGCCGCTATGCGAGTCGTGTCGGGGTGAAGTACCTCTGCGATGAACCACCAGAGCTTAAACCTCCTGATCGGCGATGGGGGAGATAAATCTGGCTTGAATAATTCAGCGATTTGTCTGTGCTTTTCTTTTCTCTTCTCTTGCCACTCTGCTGTAGCGGCAAGAAATTCCCATTGGCTAATTGGGTGTTGTCATAGCATCGCTCCGAGCAGCTGTTTGAGAGCCGTACATGTGTCTGTTACTAAGGAGCAGTGCAATGCCAGCTCGATGGTACTTGACTTTGTTTGCACAGGTGGAAGCAAGCATCCTACGTGGTCCCTGTCCCCCCCTGCCCCAAACCTGGGGGCAGATCAGCTCGGGAGGGCCTGGATTTTACTTTCCAGCAGCTTGTTCCTACCCCTGCAGCCCCCTCCTGCTCCCGTGTGCTGTGTTTTGCACCTTAGGTGCAGGGTGGTAGGTACAAGGGTGCTCCTTGCCCCAGCCGCTCGCTGTTTCCTTGTCCAGAGGCAGCCGTGCTGACCACGCTGCGTTGGGCTGCAGCGGGAGGGAGGCGCACGGGGGGGTTGCTGCTGGTGCAGCTCCCGCTCGGCAGCCGGAGGGAAGAGAAGGGGGCACCGGAGCCCCCCCTTGCAGCGGCCGCCTGTGCTTCGGTTGCATGGATGGGACCCTCAGACCCCCTACACTGAGGAGGGGGGAGCTGGGAAAACCAGATCTCGGAGAATATCTGGGCAGGACCAAAAAAACCCCACATTACACAGTACCCTCCGCTGCGATCTGCATCTGACTCATACCGGCTGCCCTGGGCAGGGCAGTCGTGTCTGTACAAAGGAGGGGGTGGCGGAGGAAGCTGCTGAGCTGCCTCTGCCAGGCAAAAGCCCCTCGCGCTCTGATTAATCGCCCACAAATACGTGTTGAGTAATCGCCCGCAAACACGGCCGCGGGGGCAGCGCTAGGGGGTTTTTCTCTGATTCAACATTATTGACGAAGGCAGTTGGGCAACGGTGGCGGGGATGACACAGCAATGAAAAAAGCCTTTGAGATGAAAAGGTCTTGGAAACTTCAGCAGCCTGACTGTTTCTCATGCCCTCCCCTCCAGCTCCTCAAAACTGTGGAAGTGCCAGGAGTGAGTAGTAGAAAACGGTGAAGTAATCAGTCATTTCAAAAGTGCTTGGGCTTCTCTGCTACCTGGCAAATAAACAGAAGCAAATGACAGAGTTGGCACAAATGAACAGTTTGTACTTTCTGCTCCCAAGGATGCCAAGCAGGACTGCGCAGGGTGCTTGTTCTGAGGCTGTCAATCTGCAAGCTCAGAAGGTGTGGGAGACCGTGACCACGTAGGTTTCACCGCACAGCGTGTGGTCGCTGTCGAGTAGCAGTTTTCTGCTGTACTTTACCCTTTCAACTCTAACTTGTCATGGGTGACAGCCACTGTGCATTCAGTTTTCGAAGCTCTGACCCAAAGGATGCAATATGTAGCAGCAGTAAGCCTAACTTTTCCCATGTAACGTTTCTCTCTGAAAAGTGAAAATTATTCTGTTGTGTCATAAGACCAGAGGACTCTCGTTTTTCAGATAGCTTGAGAGATGGTCGAGAGGCAACTGTTGAAAGACAAAGTAGTTGCTAAAGACCCCATTTTCCTTTCAGAGGAAAGGTGAGGATTAATGTTCCTGTCCTGGTCTGACTTCCAGTCCTGACAATTAGAGTTTATTTACCTACAGTTCACCTGTTGGTTACAGCTGGACACAGTATTGACAGTTTTCAGTGAACCAAGAGAAATTCATGTTGCTGCATGCAACTCCAGCTCTTGTCCTTCGTGGCAGCCCAAATATACCCGGAGACGATTTTCCTTGCGGGTCTCAGCTATGTGAATGAGTTGTGTTCCTCCTGGGAATATAGACAAATATCTACTCTTGGCATGCAAGATTTGTGGGAAATTTTATCGCCCTTCTCCCCAGACATCCATGTGTCTATTTGTACTCTTCCTTCTTCCCTTTTTTTTTTTTTTCCTCCTTTTCATTCTGCCTTTCTTTTATTTTCTTGCTGCTTTAAGAGTTAACCTTTGGCTGACTAATGCATTTACTGTAAAGATGAAGATAAAGGAGCAGAAGTGGGGTGGGTGTGTTTGTTTTGGTATGATTTATTTTTGCCTCCTCCCCATATTTGTTCCTGACTGTTCAGATGATAATCGTGGAGTATCTCAGGGTATTTAAAGTATTTTTGTGTAGATTTTGTCCTTCTACCAGAACGATCCACAGAAGCCAAAGATGATCACATTGGGACCCTATATATGTACTAATTTCTGTGTTATGATAATTAAAGATGAGACAAAATCAACTCTGAAGAAGAGCAGGAAATAAAACTGGACATACGCTATTTGCAGTGCATTATATAGATATCAAATTGAGTAGGTACTATTTTTAGCATATAGGAAGTGTTTTACAACAGGAAGTGATGGCCTCATAGATAGGAGCAGATGTATGAATAACGAAAGTTTCTGCCCTGCAGATTTTTTTTGGTGTTTGTGTCACTTTGCGGATGAATGAGAGTTTCCTCAAAATCGACATGCAGAGATATTTTGTTGAAAGAAATGTAGTGAACAAATGAAGGTGGCCAAATCATTTACTGGAAAGGGTTGTTTGTGTTTGTAAAATTATTATTACCCATTGTTACTGGAAGACCTATGGAAGGTTCTGGGCAAGTTTCTTTGTAAAACTTAATGGGTTGTTACACATCTTCTATGACTGAGAAGGCTTCTGATATCTTCTGTGTAGTGTGAAGTGTTTGCGGTTTCCCGCGTTGGCTGCTGTTGCCTTGTCACTCACTTAGAGCTTAGCAGGGTTCTTGCTGTGTTTGACAGTACATGCTTCATAATTTCCAAAAAAAGAGTTGGGGTTCTTGAGCTGCTTTTTCCTCCCTCCTCCGACTCAGCTGGATTTCAGTCCTGTCGCAGGCGGCCCCCCTGCTTTGCGTGTGTGTTTGCAGAACTCTTTGATGCAGAGGGCTCGGGTGTTCCCAGCACTGACCGTGCGGCGCGGGGCAGTGAGTCTCCCTGCTCGCGCTGGATGTCTTCGGTGCCCGCTTGGTGGAAGGCAGGGTGGTTTTGTCCTGTCGTTTATTAGTTCTTCTCTTCAATGAGGATCGCCTTCCCGTGTTGTAGAGCCCAAACCATTTATGAGTCCTTAAAATTGAAGCTTTTAGAAATGACTAGCACTTAGAAATTCTGTATGTGTGCAGCTCAAAATCTGTGCTAGGTTAACGCAAGTTGGAGCTTTCTAGAAGAAGAGCGTGACTCTTCATATCCTTCTTTTGCACCTTGCAGAAACGTCTTTTTTTTAGGAACTCAGTGAGCTTCATGAAGAGTTCCAGTTTTCATTGCTAACTTATGTGGAATATTTATGTGTGATAACTAGGAACAGGATCTTTGAGCTGTCCAAGATCGACACTGAGTGGAACGGAAAGTGGTTGTTCAAGTCTACCTTGTGCTACCAGTGACCGTCGGGGTGCTTCCCTTAGCCTTGCCAGTTTTCCTTGCAGGAGATGAAGAGCAGCTGTTCAAACACCAAATACTTCCCGAAATTGCTAGGCTGGGTCAGGAGCTTCTTCCCAGGCTCATGGAGAACCAGGGTCCGCCAAGCTGGTGGGAGGATCACCCGCCTGTGGGAGCAAGAATGGGAGTAGATGTGGTGGCCTCTTCCAGCTATAGCCCTTTCCCTGTTTTCTCTTGCTCGTCTGAAGCGTGTGCATGCGCTTGTCACCAGTGTCACCTCGTCTCCTGCAGGCCTCCGGTGGCTTGCTTACCTTCAAAATGAGAAAAGTTGTCTCTACAAACCACTGACATTCTAGGTGCCACGCAAATTCTGGCTCCCATAATTCTGTTTATTCTTTGGGTGTGTTATGAGCATTCACATAATGAATGAAATCCGAGCGTTTCACAGATGCTGTAGATGAAGGCAGTGGAGAACCTGATTAGCGTGGGAGTTTTGTCACAGAATGACACCCTTCAGACATATGTGTTTAAGTCTGTTAGTCTGTTTCCGCTGTTCTAGACGCAGGCAAACATACAAGTTCTTTTGTGAAGAATGGTTTGTCTGTTTTTAAATATCCTCGAAGAAAATGGGCTCGACTTCTGATTTCTTTTTATTGCACCCATATTCCTAATGGACTTCTAAAATTAATGCAATAGCAGATCATTTTCAAGCGCTTTTGGGACTGGGTTTTCATTTCTACCAGGAATAACTGATGTTAATTGCCTTTGGTTTTACATAAAGGATTTAAGTTTCTGGCAAGGAAGATGGCAAGGAAGGGTGAATTCTTCTCTGCTCATCCCCAATTCCCCATTCCCTGCTCTATGAGAAGATTATTTCTCTATTAACGTGGCCTGTGGTTATGTGAAGCTTTGAAACCGGTGCTAAAACGTGCTGAAAGGACAGCAGCATATACCAGTATAAGTTGCCATTTTACAGAAGCGATTATGTTCCTAAAGTCTTCTTGTATAATAGAACTATTCCTTACCTTATATCGGTGTAACTGTCCCGTGTGAATGTTGCCTTAGACCCTTCTCCAACATGATTGCAGAATGATGATATGTTTTTATAGCCCCTGCGATGCTCTGTCATGGGAACCACCCTCGCGTTTGTGCGGTGTCTTTAGCGACGTAGCTCTGTGTCTTGGGTCTTGTCTCTCCTGAATTGCTTGGATTCATCTAGTGAGCAACCAGAAGCTTGTAGGAGAGCCCCTTCTCCTCCTGCTTCATAAGGATGCCTAAATGCACGGCACTCGGATCCGCTGCTTTAGCTTAGCAATGTGGTTTACAGCACAGATTCCTGCTCTGTGAAGGAACTAGGCCCTTAGCAAACGTACCTGAGCGGCTGGGATACCCAGCTGGATTGCAGTAGGATTTCACAGTTGTGCCTTTAAGCTATCCGGAGCGATGCTAACTTTAAAAATAGTCTGTCCAAAACAGCTACACCTCATGGAAAAACATGTAGTGCTTTGTGTTTGATATCGCTTTTCCAACCTACTGCTCATTTAGCAGTTATTTTTATTTTTGTTATTAGAAAGCTGGTGTTTCACAGGACACGGCTCTATGTAGACAACCAAGATGCGTCTGGAACAATTTAGATGATGCCATTTGTGGTCAGGGCCACATTAATTTTCTTACGTAGGCATTAGAGTAATAGCTGGGATTACTCCCCAAAATCTCTCGGTTCTGGTTGTACTGATGAGTGTTTCTTTTTTAACTTGGATTAACAAAAGGAGTATGTGATTATAGCAAATAATAATGGTTGCATGAAAATACCTAGTTGGGAAACATTTTTAGACACGAGTTTATTCTGCCTTTGGGGCAGGACTTCTTGCAGCGCTGTCCGATACGAACCAGCTTCCAGTTCAAACAGCGCTGGCTTTGCCTCGAGGCTTTCCGAAACACTTGTACGTCCTCATTTTCCTGGGATGAGAGAGCAGGAAAAAGTCCTGGCTTTCAGTGAGAGAAGGGTGGATTGCTCAGGGGGAAGACATGAAGGGAAAGCTTAAACTAATAAAAAAGACCATTTCCATGGCCTAACATCCGGATGGAGAAGTCGAGTCTTTAGCATCAGGAGTGTGAAGCTGGTCAGTAGTCCTGGCAGGGACTTTTCCTTCCTTGTTTTCCATAGAAAATTAGTGACTTTTGAAAAAGTGTCTGCTTTCTTTCCATGTTTTTTTTTTTCCAATGGAATAACTTGGCAAAAACTACTGAATCTTCTCTGGGAGCTCACGTTTCAATTTCAGATTGAACATTTAGGCTGAAAATATGAAACCTTTTATTAGAGATTTCTGCTGGAGAGAATTGACTGTAATAACTAGCTTTTAATATGTGTGTTTAAGTTTAAGAAAGAACTTGTTATGAATAGCTTTGGGCACTCTCAATAATTATACGCTGCAACTTTTTATTTTAAATACCGAGTGCTTAGACCACATTAAAGAGATAATGTCTCATCTTGTGAAATAACTTCCATTTATGTGGCCGGGAAGACTCGGAGCGCCTCTCCCGCTGCGTTAGCAGCAGAACATCGTGCAAGTACAGCCAGGGCAGGCAGCGCACGTAGCATCCTTCGTGGGAGCCTGCGGCGAGGAGGGAGGGAGCCGGCCGCGGGGTGAACGGAGCTCCTCCTCGTGCCACGAGGTCCCGCGGACCGTCTCGTGACTACGTGCGGAGCGGGGACGGTTCTGGAGCCTCTGCACGCGGTGTTTTGTGATAGGGAGCCGGGCTGTTTGTGAGGGGCTCTTTATCAGCGTGTTTTGCTGGCGGAGCGTTGCCAGTGTAGCGGCAGATACGGGGCAGCGCTGGGGCCTCCCCGCCGCAGCTCGTCGTGCCGCGTCTCGGGACGAGCTTCAGCCAGAGGCACCGCTGCCCTTCTGCTCTTGGCCGGGGTCGCTGCCGCCTGAAAAGCACCGCGGGGTGCGTCTGACCTTCAAATGTGCCGCTCTCTCCGTTAGCTGGGCTGGTTTTTGTGTTGGTCCGGCCTTTCTGATTGCTGCAGAACCAGCCGGTCCTCCCAGCCTGCCCGTGAGCGTTCAATTCACGGTCCCTAAAGTGACCCAGCTCAAAACCGCTCCAGTGCGTGTACTCGAAGGGGCCGAGGCTGATCCTGCCTGAGCAGACTCGGTGGCCATGGTGAGGTTTCTATCCGGCTTGCTCGGGAATCTCCATCGGTGTCATAAATGACTGTGCGAACCCCGAGGTGATGGCTGGTGCTGGGTCCTGCCAGCTGCTATTAAACCCTACGACTGTAATGCTGAAAGGGACTAAAAGTGATGGTTAGGAAGCGAGAAGTGATCCCTATCTTCACTAGATCTGCATTCTCCCCCATTTCTGCACCATGTTCCCCTGGGAGAAGTGTTGGGAGATCTCCTCCAACTTCTCTTTGGAAGACTTGCCTGAGATCTTGAAGCCGGTCTACGCAGTATAAAAAGAATGTAGTTAATAAGGTAAATCTCTTAACATGAGGAGTTTTATGGAGGTAAATGGGGAACTTTTTCAACGTTGTTAATCCAGATAATGACACGGAATAGACCCTGAAAACCTCTTCAGGATGCTGTCTTTGCATGAGGCACGAGGTTACGTTAGTAAAAGCAGTTGTTTAAATTGGAAGATCTGTAGTGGTAGGCATGTGTGTGTGTATGTAAATACATATATATATATATATTTTTTTCCAGACGAAGGAATCTGTTGAATAAGCAACTCTGAACATTTACAGGGCGTTTTCATGAAGACTTTAGGGCAGGGTTTCTTTAACGAGTGTTCTTCTTCACTGGAATTGTGCAAAAAGTCCGTGAAGAATGTAAGCTTTTCGGAGAATATGCTTGGGCCAACATAAACACAAATACCCTTTTGCAATATAATGTGCTTTTGTTGATAAAAGCATATTCTTAGTATGCAGGAACACAGTTTACAGGAATAGCTGGATCAGCCAAAGGGTTTATGTTGTGATAACTGTGTGTGGAGTGAAAGGTCAAAACTTAAAGGGACTGTTTATGGATGAGCCAAGTTGTGTGTGTACATGTTTTTTAATACCTTACAGATGAAAAATAAGAGACCTACTCCTATAAATACATATATATATGTGTGTGTATTTTGTATATGTTTGTGCCCTGAGTTAGGTGCAAGTTTTAGTTCAACTGCTTGCCTGGTTTTTAGGCCAATGTTTGTCAAGACCTTCCTTTTCTGAACTTAACCTGTCTATTAACTGCTGCTGTTGGTTGCCCTTGGGCCCCCAATCTGGGGCCACGAAGCCAATGGCAGAGACTGGAAGCAGCAAATCCCAAGGTTATTTTGGATGGCTCTTTTTCTCCAGGCATTTGTGTAGCGTGGTCATTTCATTACGAAACATAACCAAGGTGACACTGGCTTTCTAGACTGCTGTGTCTAAAGCAGAATGTCCTGGCTCCTTTTTATATTTTTTTTTTTTTGGGTGTCTTCTCCTTTGTGATGATATGAAAGAAAACCAGAATGTTCTAGTTGCATTGTAAAATCTAAAGCTTCTCCTAGTAAAATAGGAAGCGTGCTCTTGTACACTTCCCGTGACAGACCCAGAAGTACTTGCCCTTACTTCCATCCCTCTCCTTCGTGTAATCTTGTCTTCCAGCTTGCCCCAAAGGCCCGTTACTTTGTGTGCAGGTTCTTCCTTGAAATGAGAACTTCTGCTCGTGACCTTGAGCAGATGGACCCACTGCGCAAGGGCAAAATCTGCCTCCTCATGCAGACTTGAAAGCTGTGACACTGTCGGGAAAAACCTTATGTTTAACTTCTAACAAGTTCCTCAAGAGCTTGCAGAAATTGAAATAATCCCCAGCCATTTATGTATCTCTGCATGAGAGCTGCTCTTCCACTCCTTTCCTTTCTTTTCCTTGTTACCAGCCCTTTGGTTTTTGTTGCCCATCCCTACCTTCTGCTGGAGAATTTCCCACAGGTAATGCTGTAGAAATTACATTACTGCAGCAGGGGAAAAAGGGAGTGAGGATTATTTGCATGTGCAAGAAATGACATTTACCTTCCAGCTCGGGAAGGATCTTAGGTATTGGAGCCTTAATTAAAAGGTCAAACCACTTTTAAGAAACACATATCTAAATAAAATCTAAACTCTATGCAGGTGGTCTCTGATAAGTAAGAGCTAACAATATGGACACAATAATCTGTATAGGAAGTCCCCTAGCATTCCTGAAATAGGTTTGTTTCTATTTATTGAACCTGCAGTGGCTTTATTGATTGGAGCTTGTTTGCCGTGACTTCTGAAACTTGCTTTGCTCCTGCTGTTCCTAGCAACTTCCCAAGTTCATGTCAACAAGCCTCTGTGCCACAGTCTAGCCCATATGTACAGTGCATGATTTTAGTGTGTATTTGAGTGCTCTTTTGTTTTTTAAGTGTATTCTCGGTTGTGCTTCCTGTAATGTGTAAGTGATGGGGGGGGTGTTTTTCAGCTCTCTCTTTGAAACATCTCTTTTCTTTAATTTCAGGACAAACACCATGATGCTGCTCACGAAATTATTGAGACAATTCGGTAAGTGCTCAATGTAGTCGTGCCCGAAATTTCCCATGTGTTTCTTCAGCTCAGTAAACGAGTGTCTTGAGCCACAGTGCAGAGGACATGAGTGTAAAGGAGAAATCATTATTTAGCAGCTTTAAAGTTAATTTTCTAAGCTGAATTGATGTCATTGCAATACAAATCTCTAATTTTCCCTATGTTGCTTGATTTTTAATGTGGCAAATTCTGTTCTGTGTAGACAGAATTAGGGTCTGAGGCAGCAGGTTTTAGCAGTTGGTTGATGCAGACAGAGAGGAAATGTGAGCAGTGTTTTACCTGGCCCTGAAATCCAACCTGCAGCATATGGCCAAGGAAACCCTGCTGAGGCTTATTTGCTGCCAGCATCACTGAAGGAGCTAAGTGCTTGCTTGGTCATTAGAGCTGATAATATCACTTACATGCATGAAATCATGGTATTTTGCCATGGTCTGCAAAACAGGTTTCTCCTGTTGACTGGAGAGAACGTGTAATGCCAGGGGCTACAGCTGAGGCTTGTTCCTTAAAGCAGTTGTCTTTTCTCTGTACAAACCCTTGACTGGAGACACGCTGCTGCTGCCCGTTGGGTTGGTTTTGATGACATTCTGTGCCTTGGCACTCGTGACACCACGTGTCACTGTGATTTTTCTGAAAAGACCCTCTATGAAGAGGCTTAAACAAACACAGTGCTGAAACCAGAGTCATCTGTGCTAGTGCTCTCCACGCTCTACCAGCTGACAGCAAAGCAAAAACTGTGTTAGAGAACAGTTGGGCCAAAGAAGTGTTTCACAACTCACTTTTAGTGTCACTGCAGTCTATGCGGGCTCCTGAAATGCTTTCATGAGGCCTGTGTTTGCCTCGTGCGAAGTGACTGTGATGGGACTGCCTTTGGCACTGGGCAATCTTATGAAAGTTTTGCGTAAATGCATTCAGAGAATTAGTTTGCTTTGCAAGCCAATAGTAAACAGCTTTCGCTGCCCGCTGGCCTAGTTTAAAAGAGTTGCAGAGACTGAAGTAATCGCATTTTTAGGGAAATGGTAGATATTAGAAGAGAGGCAGTCTTAGATATAAAAGTTCTCTGTGTGTTGTTTTTCTTGCTTATATCTTTAATCATCACAGTTTTGTTAAAAATCTCATCAAAATATTGCACTCTGTTACTTTTTACGCTAGGTTAGGATCGCATTGTGTATTTTTAGATGCTTTGAATATATTTGCCTCCTGGTTTTGAAGCTGTGCCATTTCAAGAGTTCTCTACTACTGCATCTACAGGCATCTTGGTGCCTGTTCAACAGAAACCAGTACCAACTACTGCAGCTTTCCAATGGGCATTTTGTGACTTCTGCCCTATTCCCCGCGTTACGGGATCTTTTGTGCGTGCTGCAGTCTTTTGTTTCTCTGTCTAGCAATGGCAGTAGAGGATTGAGACAGGCTGCCTTGATAAACTGAAGTGGAGAAGAGATTTTTATGCTGTTTCTTCTCTCCTTTTAGATGGGTCTGTGAAGAAATCCCAGATCTCAAGCTTGCTATGGAAAACTATGTTTTAATTGACTATGATACAAAAAGGTGAGAGAATTTAGTTTTTTTTTCTTTCTCTTGTTGGAAGGGCAGACTAGAATGGTGTGTAATGAATTGGATTGTAGCTGGTTATTCTTAGGCACTATGAACTGGAGTTTTTCTTTCAGAACTGGCTTCAGACCCTACAAAGTTATTTTGGTAGGAAATGTGTAATAGAAATATTGGCAAAGGCTGTCGGATTAAGGACATAATTGGAAACTCCACACGACAGAGAGTTGAGCTCTGGTGCACGTTGGAATTACTCACTGCAAAACAATGATTGGTATCTGTGCTCTTGGACTGCGTCCAGAGTTGGAATCTGAATGGCATTGAGGTTTCTACTTTTGTAGTAGCTACGAATTCCTGTTTGGAAAATGGGCCGGAGCTGCCTGTCAGCACTGTGTCCTTCTCCTGCCATCGGCACAGGAGGTTAACCTGCCCCGTTTCTCCTCTGATTAGAGTCCAGTGGAAGTGAGCTGCTATTTCACTGGGGGGATAAATTAAAAGGCAACGTGTTTACCCTCTCTAGGCAGCTAGAAGTATTTTTACAATGCCTTTGGCTGCGTGGGAATATCTAATAGCCTAAGATGAATGTATAGGATGCAGCATCCACCCAGAGCTTGGGAGAGGCAGGTTCTGTGCTGTGATTATCCACAAAGAAGTTGGATGGTCCCTACTGAGCCTGGAAAAAGAGATGAGCCTCAAGTTGTGATTTACAACCGCGTCCCCAATTGCTTTTGTGGGAAAGACCGAATTTGTTCAAGTCTCCAGCAGGACTAACTTTCACAACAAGGTTTCCAGATGAAACTGCATCAGTTCTCAGTTCTCTCACTATGTGACTGACTGTCTTTTTTAAAGAAAACTATACAATGATCTAAAACTATGTGTAATAATATAGATTGCAGAAACCAAGATGCCTACTTACAGTATCTATGTTTAAAAAAAGAGAAGCTTTTACTGTCAAATCTCAACTGCCTCTTAAAGTGCTCTCTTTTTAACCGACCCTGCGTTTTCCCTCCTTTTGTAGCTTTGAAAGCATGCAGAGACTTTGTGACAAATACAACCGAGCCATTGATAGCATTCATCAGTTGGTGGGTATTTACCTTTGTTATGCCATGATGTTTATCTGCCTGGTATTGTGAAAAACATCCAAGAAAGTGCTGACTTTCTTGACACTGAACTGCATGTGACAGCGTAGCTTCATCACCAATACTTCTACATTTCCTTTTTTTATTCCTGGAAGCTAATAACACTTACATTAAGCCTTGTTTTCTTGACAGTATCTGAGCAATCAGAGATTTTTTTTTTTTATTTCCCTTTGAGATTGCCTTATTTAAAGAGAAGAGTAAATTTGCATCTGAGGGTGGGGGAAATACATAGGCTACTAAGGTCAAATATCAACCCTTGGGTATCCTTGTTTGGACACTTTGAAATAGCTGGGCTGCCTTTGGACAAAAGGTTTCCCTGACCTCAGTGTGTAGATGTTTCACAAGGATTTATATTATAGCTTTTCTTTCGCCTGTGGAAATCTCTGGCTTATGGGCTACTTAAATAATCCATCTGAACCCTCCTGTGTATTGTGGCAGTGATCCATGGCTTAAGAATTTCCTTTCTCTTCAGTTCAGCATCTCTGTTCTACAGGATCGCTCTGCACAACTGCAGTGAAATGGCTCTTCAGCCCATTTTAACAAGATTGTGTTTTTTGTTTTCTTACCCAGTGTAATATTGAATTGGAAGAAATAAAACATGAGCAGTGGATTAATTTTATTACTCTGTTTCATTTAGGAAGTGTAGGTAGATGTTCTTCTCTCTAGTATTTGAAATAGGCAATGTTATGGCCAGGAGGCTTAACTTTTTCACCAGACTTTGCTTCACTTTGGGGCCTGCAACTCCATAAAACTCATCTTTGAGCTTCTTCATTCATGTCTTCATCAGAAAGAAAAATTTGAAGCCCTTCAGCATTTGTAATCACTGTCTGAAATGTGTGCCCAGAGGTCAGCTATGGAAGCTGTAGTTGGATCTTAAGCAGAGGAATGCTTGGGAAGCATCCTGCAGTTGTCATCTCCCAGGAAGGTTAGGATGAAGGATAAAATAAATTGTATCCAAAGCAAAGACAAACATTTTTTGAAACTAGCAGCGTTTATATTTAGGAGAAGATACTTAAAGAACAGAGGCTTGATTTTCAGCTATTTCCTGCCACTCCTTATCTGAGTACATGTGATCTCTCCCAATTAATGAAATAAAACAGTTTAAATATTGTCAGGACAGTTAACAACAGTTTGGTGATGATCGGTAATTAAAAAAGCAGATAAATTTACTTGTCATCTACTCTGAATGTATTGTATTCTTAGCTTTACGTTGCCAGTGACTTTCCACACCTCCAATTTCCCCTTGTCAGCCCCTCTTCACCTTGTCAGACGTATTTGAGCTTACCTGTTAGTTGATGTGACGCAGGCTGTAGAGCACTCCTTGTCACACTGTATCTTCAGCATCTTTTGCTCTTTTTCGAGCCTGTGTGTGTGTATTTATGTTCTCTTCCTTCTCTGTTTAGTGGAAGGGAACCACCCAGCCCATGAAACTCAACACTCGTCCCTCCAACGGGCTCCTCCGTCACATCCTGCAGCAAGTGTACAACCACTCGGTGACTGATCCAGAGAAACTCAACAACTACGAGCCCTTTTCCCCAGAGGTCTATGGAGAAACTTCCTTTGACTTAGTGGCCCAAATGATAGATGAAATTAAAATGACAGAGGATGATTTATTTGTGGACTTGGGCAGTGGTAAGTGACCAAAAACTTGAAGGATCTTATTTTCTTATTTTTCTATTTATATACTTTTTCCTTTCACTCAAAAAAAAAGCGTCCAAAGTAAAGTCAACCAAGACTGCAGATTGCACTGTGGAATAAGTACCTTTCTAGTCCATTCCCTAATGATGCTCTTGATTTTTATGATAGTACTAAGTAGACCGAACAAATAGTCTTCCCTGCATTGTTAGTGAGATGGACTAGAAAAGAAATAAACCCATATTACAGAAACAGTCCTGTTCAAAAACTTTTACTTTCTGTTGCTATTGGTATATGCGCTTAAAGAAGAGAGAATATCAAAAAGGCTTCTGGAAGGATAACGGTGCATTCCATTTTTAAGGAGTCAGACATTTTCTATTGATTGAATTTAGGCCCTTCATGAATGAAACTGTCATTTTCTGGCCCTTCCTGCGCCAGCGTGACATGCTTGACTTGTTATCTGAAAATCAAGCAGCTACTTACCCTCTGATATACTTTCCAGGATGTCAGAAAAGACTTTATAGGCAGCTTTGACAGCCTGGTAACCCTCAACTGCATCACCGCCACCGCTTAGAGTAAAAGGAAGTAAATGTGTCTAGTTGGCAAAGAGAGCAGATATGACTCAAACGCGGGTGGAACAGGCATACTGAGTAAGATGACGATCTTTTTGTTGCTAAGATCCACTTCAGGGCAGGAAAAGAATAAGCATTTCCCATTTTAGTGGATTGGTCATAACGTTTTAGATGAAGCATGTTTCGATTTTGTGGCTGATAAGTTAGAGGGCTTTGGGAAAAAATATTTTAAAATATACCTAGCAACTAAATATACTCATGTGCTATATTGTTGCTTTTTTCATATTTGATATATCCCAAGTCAGGGGTCTTCAGCAAATTTCCCTCTTCTCCTCTCAGTGGAAGATGGGTCTTAATTTTCCTGTTTCAGTGACTTACATACAAATGAGACTCTTAAAAAAGCATCACATCTGATGAGCTATTTTCCATCTGTAAGGGTTAAAAAAAATTATCAGATACTTGCAATTGTTTGTGCAGGAAGGTCAAAGAAGATTGTATCTGAAATCCTGTAGTGCTGCTGTTTGTGTACCAGGATGAAGTGTGTGAACAAGCTTAAAAGTTAGGTTTCCTTGTACCCCGTACCACTAGAAACAAAATAAGGTATTTATTGCTACCCTTATCCTCACTTTAGTGCCTGGCTATTGACCAACAAGGTAAAAATATATAGAGCTTCAGTTGCATTTGAAAGGAATGGTTTAAATTCAGAAGTCTTTAATGTTTGGAGCCCCGAAATAATTAAAAGCAGAACATACAGGAAAAAAAGTTTCCTCCCAGTTGTTGACCTTATTCTGATGGAGTAAATTTTTGCAGTTCATAACGAATATGGTATTGAATGTGGTATGAGAATACTGTGATAGTGTGTTATGTCTATCTGCAAATGAATGTCTTCCCAATAATTGCATGCAGGGCTGAACCCCCACCATAATGTTGTGGCTGTGCTTGGTACCTCCACGTTGATGTCAGCATTAATATGCTGACTGCAAGGGGATTTTATGGAGGTATTGAGCATAAGGAGGCAAACGAACGACAATACAGTCAAGTTCTTGCAAAATTAAAAAAAGGAAAGACTAAGTTAATAACTTATGCACTATCCATATGATTGTGCAGCTTCTTGATCTTCCCTTTTGTCTTTCTGTCCTTCTTGCTGGTCTTAAACGAGATACTGGAACAGTTGAATTCCTCAATATTTTTGCTGCATACCTCATGCCTGGTGCCTAAGGTGAGAAGGGCCCGGTCCTAAACGAGGTGCTGAGCGGTTCCCTCTGCAGAAATGTGCACGTCCCTCTCTGCACGTGTTTAAAATCTGCGGCCAGGCAACGTGTGAAACAACAACAACAAAGTAAAGCAACAACAGGAGGACACGGTCGGTGCTCCCGCTCCGGCTGTGCCCTGCCGAGGGCTTAGAGGCTGGAGTTCCACCCCTTCAATTAGCAGCGTGGCTTCCTGTGGGCAATCGCTGAAATGGAAAACAGGGATATGTTTTCCGTGCAAATGGGTTGTCCTCGTGGCTTCCTAGCGCGTCGAGGAGGCCGCTGTGAGCCCTTGGGTTGGCTGCAGACTGCAGGTCTGTTACTGGTGAATATTGCAGGCGACCGCTTTGAGCCCTGTCCTTCCACATTCCCCCAGCACGTGCAAAGTCTGCATCGTTTGTACAGCCAGAAATCTGATAGTTTTCCTTTTTTTTTCTTTTTAATATAATCCAGAGAGATAAGAGAGAGCAGGCAAGGAATAGCACCTAATTACTGCTGGTTGTGTCTGACGCAGGTAGAATTTGGAGTGATGGGAAGTTCATACATTTTTAAATAAACCTCACCAGTGTAGAAGCTCTGCCTCTGCACTTGCTTTGAGTTGCGAACCTTGTCTTTTTTCCCTTGATTCTTTAAAGTAATGTTTGCTCTTAAATGTGCTTTGAATATTCTCTGGCTTTAAGTGCTGCCTATCACGCTGAAAGGTTGTATAAATAATGTTAGTTGCTTAGAGGCATTTTTGTCGTTGAATGGTGTAGCTGCATGACCAGACAGGGTTTGCTTTGAAATCTGATGGATTTCTCTAGGTATTGTTTCAATGCTGCAATTAAAGAATGAAGTACAGTGTAAAATCTGAAAACTTTATGGAATACATAGGGGGGGAAAAAAGAAAGGGACAAAAATCTTAAAATCTAGTTATCCTGAAGCTTCTCTGTGTCTTTAAGAATGAACCCTTAATATTTAATTATAGTAGCTGCTAGTGTTTATCAATATAACATTGCTGTAAATGTTTAGCTTTATGCTTTTTTCTGTTAAAAGCCCTCTGTGTATGCAAAATATAAAATGCCAAACTATAATACTAGATTTTTCTGTCTATGAGAAAGATATTCAGTTGCTGTGTTTACTTCGTAGTTGGGGTATAAAGTCCTTTTTCTGAAAAGTACACTCTTAATATTTCATGTAACTCGGGAAAACAGCTCTTGGTTTAGTGTAATGCACCTTGGCTTAAATCTGCCTTGCTGTTGAGACCTGATACGAGAGCTGGGAGCTGAAGAGGGGTGTGTGAGGCCCCAGGCCCATGGAGGCTCTGCGTTTTCCTTGCTGGGGCCCGGCCTTTGCTCCGGAGGCGCTCGGCTCCGCTTGCCGGCGTTTTTATGCCGTGCCTTCGTCTCAGGCTGTTCCTGCTTTTCCTGCAGGTGTGGGTCAGGTGGTGCTTCAGGTGGCTGCGGCCACCAACTGCAAACATCACTACGGGGTGGAGAAAGCTGATATTCCAGCCAAATATGCTGAGGTGAGTGCTCTGGTTTGTATATATGTTTTATATATATTATATCTTTGTAAACGTATACATGTCTGTATACAAAAATATATGTTTATAGAAATGTATACAGATATATCTATAAATACATGCTATATATGCATAAACATATATATACACACATACTTGTGCTAATTCTGTGCCATGGGGGGGACACAAATAATCAGTTCCGAGGAAAACTTGGACTGCAAATAATGAACTACAGGCAAACAGTAGAAATTAGTCACGAAGTTTCCTCTGTACGCTGAGCACAAACTTGCCCTCCATATCACTAAAATAAGCTGACTCTGAGCAGGCTAGAAAATTATAGGTTGTAAAGCAGGAGAAAAAAACCCCTTGAACTTCCTTTTGGGTTGTATGGGCAAAAATGTGTAAACACAGTGGTAAAGAGGATCAGACAAGGACCTAAAATCCCCATTCTTTTCTTCCACTGTGACCCAGTGGAAACTTCCAACTGGGATGTTCTTTTCAGTCCCTTTGCATGAATGTCGTAGTTGTTTTGGTGACTGAGTTGCAAGACCTAACGCCCTGGTTTGTTCAATAGTGAGCTTAATATGATGATCAGTGTTCAAGAAAGAAAGAAAAAACCTTGCTTTCGTTAATATCCTTCATATCCCTCTGTATAGACACGAGGCTGCAGTGAAAATGAGAACTGGGTCAGTAAAAAATACAATTACTTTACCTATTAATTGAATACTAAGAATATTAACTCATGGGATCCTTTTGGCTTTGGCAGACGTGCATCGCTATTCTGCAAGTCTGCCGGGTGAGCAAAACGTTTCCCGTTATCCTCCCAGTCAGGTAGAGATGGGCCTGCCAGCTACCTGCCTGGCAGCAGGCAGCTCTCCGTTCTCTGTCACCCTGGACTGCTTAAATATACTCCCTGCTGCTCTGTTGCACCTCTTTCCATTGCAGCGTAACTTAAAAACCAGAATGTCCTAATAGGCGGTTTTGTTTTTTTTCCCTCTTCTAGACGATGGACAGAGAGTTCAGAAAGTGGATGAAATGGTATGGGAAAAAACATGCAGAATACACAGTGAGTGAAATTCAGCTGAAAACCTTTGTGCTCCAAACTGATGTACAGAATGTGCAAAGTCCTCTTCAGCCCTTGACCCTCCAAGCAGCAGGAAGAGTCACCTGCTGCTTGGCTTTTAACCCATGGATGGTGTTCCCTGAGACATCCTCCCAAGGGACCCTTCTCTGTCTCACTTGACATTGGGTAATGTATGTTGGGGGGTATGTAGTCACAGTACAGCAGGAGCTCCCTGAGGGGTTTAGTAACAGTTCTTGTCTCTTCTACCCCTTCCTATGTTCAGGAGGGAGCCTGCATGGATCAGCGGTGAACCCTACTTGCCCAGAGATGTTGGGGGCCTTTCTGGCTTGGAAGTTGCAGCTAGGGATGGGTACTGAGGTGCAAGCAAGCTTGAGGAATGTTGTTTCCCTTGTGTTCATACGGAGCACGTTTTTGGACCCGTTTGGCTTTCAGCATCCCCCAGCGTGGTACATGGTGACACTTCATCCACGACCAGCTATTTCCCAGATGTTATGATTGAACCAAGAGGTGCTTTTTAGGGGCCTTGCCTCAAAAGGAAGGATGCTGCAGTCTTCCCTTTTAGAAGGAGGCTGGAGCAGGATGGCAGTGCCACCTCCCTGTATGTCCCTTCATCCTAAAATGCCTTTATGGGATGGCTTGAGCTTGCTCGGATGGCTGCTGGGCCTGCCGAGGGACCAGTTTGCAGCAGGAGTGATATGGGGCTGCTAACTCTTTCCTGCTGCGGGAACACTGTGCGTGCTTCGCTTTTCATGAAGTGGCCATATGGCATTTTTCCATTGTGTCACCCAGCTGGCATTACATGAAAGGAATCGTTGCTGAAGATACTCTGCTTATGAGCTGTGTAATTTAAAGAATAGGAGAGGAACTTGGATGCAAATATTGAAAGCATATTGATTGCCTTAGGCAGCAAACATTTCCATATTGTGCATTCCATGCGACAGAGTCTGGTGCTGTAGTGAAACAAAACTCCTTATTTTTCCTGGGTTCTTTGGCTTTTAGAGCTCTGTTTTGTGAAAAGTGTTTAGTGCAGGTTTTTTTCCCTTGCAGTGTGTGATTTGCTTTTCAGGGGATGTGTGTCAACTACTGGCAGCACTTTTTGACTCAGCTGAAAATTGGTTTCCTCTCACTTTGTCACTGTGAGGCTTAAAGATAAAGTTTGGTCTCTAATGTGCCAACACACTAGGTTGGGTTTTATTTTGTCTTAATTGCTTTACCAAACAAGGTTTGCATTTGCTTTCTGTTGCCAAGTGATAATGTTGTTTTCTTTTAATTGCTTCTTAAAGACAGGTGACACTATTTTTAGTTAACCGACTTGTGTCATAACAGCTAGAAGGCATTGGAAGGTGCAGGATTAAAAGCCTGGTGCCTTTGTCTCAGTGCAGAGCAGTTTTTTGTCTCTGCAAAATGTTTAATGAGGTCCCCAAATGCCAACTCTTGGAGACGGACAGAGCAAGCACAGATTGAAATAGTCTGTGATCAACAGAGCTGAACTCCCAAATTCCACTCCAGTGTTTTCGACAGCCATAAGCAAAATAAATATTTGGAGAAAAAGAAATTGTTGGAGGAGGGAAGCTTGGCAGAAGTTCCGTAGGAAGAAGCTTCCGATCCCACCTGCGGCTTTGCCTGAATAACACGGCCGCGGTTTGGGCTTCGTGGGCCTCGCAGCCGCTCTGCTCCGCTGCGGCACCGTAAGGCATCGATAAATCCTGGGGCTGGGCCCACAGGTTTGCTTGGTAACAACCCGGAGCCAAGTTCAGTTGCACAGTCCCAAGACAAATGGATTTTTAATTACTGTCTGAAAAGCGATCTGCTGACTCTCTTAAATCTTGTTATTTTCGTAAGGGAACTGATGGCACTTATGGGCTCTGCAGACATCATTGGAGTTTGAGACTTGACGCTTCTTGTCCTTCTTTAGTTGCAGACGCTATTCTGCTTCCCTGACATCTCATTCCAGAGCAGTCCTATTTTTCACACGTCTTCTCCGTGTTTGGAAGGAATACATCGCTCTTCCAGAGGTTTTTCATCGGCCGTATCTGCTTCAGCTGTCGGGGCTAGGCTGCTCCACCTCAAACTCATCACACTTTATTTCAGCTCCTCTCGTGTTCTAGCTTCTCCTCCCATGGAGCTGGAAGATGGGCAGGATTAAGCTTCACGGCAACCTTTTCAAGAAACCTATTGCCTGAAGGAAACCGGAGGTTTTTAAGGTGGTTAGGCCTGGGTGATTAGTTTCTCTGGGGGGATTTCCGCACGTGTGCAGTCACCAAATTAAAACAGCATTGCGATTAACAGACAGATGGGTTTTCATGGCTTCTCACTGTAAATATCCTCATGTGGGTCCAAAGCCAGAGCTGCCGCCAGGTGTCTGGGGTGGAAGACTGAGCTCACCCGGTAAAGAGTCTTCCCAGGGGACTCCTGCACCGAGTTTTTGTTGTGTCCTCGGTGCCAACTACCTGTTGTCCTGTTTTGCTAAGGGGAAAAACCCTGTTCCGGGAGGCAACTGGAGTGACTGTGTGCAAGTCAGGCTGGCAGGAGCTGCGGTCACGCCGAGGGCTTGTCCTTCTGCTCGAGACAAGGGGAGTTTTGTTTGTCTGCCCCAGGCTGCTAGAGGGGAAGGTTTCCTCTGCTCCTGAGAGCTGCCCTGAGCCGGGGAGTAAATCATCCCCAAGTCCTCTGGGTAACGCCAGGAAAACACAAATCAGCGTTGCTAATGGCTTGGGGTTTGGCCTAGTTGACCCCTCTAACACCACATGCTGCCTGGTCAAAGGGAGCCCCAACGGTTTCTAATACGCAGGTTTTTTCTTTGCTTGGTCCTGTGAATCAGAGGGGGAGCTGGGTGTCCTTTCGCTTGCAGCCTTCCCCCTGATTGGTTTGAGGTGCTGGTTTTGGTAGAAAACTCTTCTGAATAGCAATAATAATAATAAGTTGTGTAGGAGATGCGGTGGCTCTTGCTGCCTGCTATCAGTTGCTGAGCTGGGACTTGTGACTGGCATCACCTGCACCTAAAAACGCCTGTTGCTTCACTGAGCGCTGCAGCCGTGCAACGGGCAAGCTCTGCCTTTGTCCCAGATATTTTTGAATGCCCCATTTCAGCGGGAAACTTGATGTTTTGGTATTTGAAAAGCCCTCCAAACGTCCCCTGTGGCTTTGAAATGATGCCATGGTTTGGAGGCTTGGAGCTGTGCCTCCAGTTATTTCTGAAAAGAACAGGAACCTAAAAATAACCATGTGTACTTTTCCAGGCAGAATTAGCTGGGTTTTTTTTTTTTCCCTTTTCCTTTGCTTTTTTTTTTATTTTTTTGTGAGCCAAGTGTTTGCACGGAGGCTCCTGGAATGAAACTCCCTGCGTGTGAATTTATGGCTCTGTGCAGTCGGTCACACAGAGCGGTGCTGGAGAGACTGGCGGGGTGGAGCAGGAGGGAGAACGAAGTCCTCACCCATGGAAAAGGGCCCTTGACCTTCGGAAGCGCCCGCCCTGCCACGTAACCAATATCCCCTGCTGCAGCAGCTCTCCTGTTGCTTCCCGGCGCCTGCGACCTGCCTGCTTGCCTTGGGAATCGGACACTGTCGGAGCTGTTTGTGCAGTGTCCAGCGGGCAAATTCATCCAGCTGAAAAACCCGAAGAAAAACCTGCTTTTTCTGCCTCTAAATTTAGAAACCATGCAGGCTCTTTGCAGCCACTTGCAGGGGAGCTAATTATCCTTTTAGATAAAGTGTGGCTCCTGCATTGTCTAATCAGATGAACATATCTGCATTACAGATGGTCCCTTCCATTCATTATTCACTAAGGAGATTAAGTTTCTTGGAGAGGGAGAACATGATGGGGGTGGGGACACTGATTGGAGGAGATTGAGAGCATCCCTGTGGCTCTTACCGCGCCGCACCGCCGCGCCGCGTATCCCCACGCGACCTTCATGGATAGCATGCTTTCCCCGGCTTAGTTAAAGCAGGATAGGGCATGTGCAGAGAAACTGGTTGCTGGGGATAGTCAGAAAGCTCTTGCGCCCTGTGGGCAGCAGCCAGCTGATGGAGGAATGTTGTCCTGCTTCCAGAGGGGAAAAAATAAGTTTGCTCCCAGCCATGGTTGACCGTCTGGTTGTTTCCACTTCCAGGACCTTTTCCTGGTGAAGTGTTTTCCATCATGTATTGGGGTATTGGAGCTAGGGGAGTGCGCTTCATGATTCCTGAAGTTAGTGTCCTGTTTCTGCATGAAAACGTTTTACAGCAACTCCAGATTGCCTGGCTGGCTCGGAAGGTGGCAACAGAGACGCTCCCTTGCAGGGTTCTTGACCTGTCTCTTGCCCAAGGATCCTGGATGTTCGCTTCTCTCAGCCCTCCTCTTCCTCTGGTGGAGCAGGTTGACTCCGTGGCCGCCAGATTTCCTCCCCTTTGCCATTTTTCCAGCGCTCGAGTGAGGTCGGGCTGCTCCGCTGCAGAAGCGAAGCTGCTGCTGGAAGTGCTGGGGCTGCGCTCCGCACTGCGGCACAGGCGCCGCGCGGCTCGGCACCGGCCGGGAAGGAGCTCTGCCGTTCGCAGGGCTCGCTCCTCGCGGCGGGAGGAGCATCTGCAGGCGCCGGGCGGCTGCTAAGCAGGCGCTGCTGTTGCTTTGATGTTCCTGGGGCTGCCATACAAGTCCTCGGGCTCGCTCCTCCTTCGTGCTATGCTCGTTAATTAGGTAGTTGCACGTGGTTTTCTTTCTCCTCCCCCTCTTCTCCCATCCTAGCCTCCTCCGGCTCCACTTGTGACACAGCAGAACAGTGTGTCCCATGGGCCTCCTCCCTCGTGCGTGTTGAGTGCAGAGGAACGCCCGGTCGCAGCGTTTACCTGAGACGTGCCTGGCTCTTGTCAGCAAGCTGTTCCATAAGTCACTGAAGCCATCGAAAGGGTCCTTTTCCAACACGGCCTTTGTGTGTTACCTGGCTTCCAGCTCGAAGGTGTTGGGAGCCTCCAAGATGCGTGCCTGGCTCCGCTGGAAGATGAGATGCCTGCCCGCCGGTTTAGAGAAAGCGTAACGGGGCTGTGGGTGCTCCCCACCTGGGGCAGAACCTCCTTGCGGTGAATCCCCCGTACAAGAAGATGATGGGATCTTGTTTCTCACTGGAGTGCTTGAGGAGGCAGCTGTTGAATGTTTATGATGGGGATTCTGCAGCACAGAGAGCTTTTTTCCTCATTTACTGTAGATCTAGAGCGAGTAAAGCATTTGTAAGGTGCTGGTTATAGCCTGGAAGACCCTCACCCTTGTCTCCCATGACAGAAGAAGAGCTGAGGGGTGAGAGTGCACAGGGAGGACTTCCAAGACCAAAAAGGTGGCTGTAGCTGGGGGTGTTTTGTCTTTTGGGTATTTCCTAAAGACTCGGTGACCTCATTTACAGTGATATCACTAAGTTAATAAAGCGTGTTTGGCCTTCTCCAAGCAAGGAGAGATAGGCAGTGGAAAGGAACAATGTTAACTCTCACGTGTGGTTTTTGTTTTGTCTCTTTTTTTTTTTTAAGCTGGAAAGAGGTGACTTCCTCTCAGAAGAATGGAGAGAGAGAATTGCAAACACAAGGTACAGCAGAGCCGTCGGGCGCCGCGTTGGGAACTGACCCTCTCGGAGGGTCTGTGATGGAAACTGGGAGGCTGGCTGGCTTTCTCTATGGAATTTCCATTGCAAATAGCCAAAGTCTTAGCTGCCAACTCTCACACTGGCTTCTGGAGATCCAGTTTTCTGACTAACCAGAAGAACAGGATTAAGTGCATGTTCCTTGATACTACACGGAAGGGTGTAACAGGTTATAGAGGGAATGACCCCCGTTTTGGATAGCCTTATAATTAATATCAGTGATTTGGCAAGGTACTAGTTACATAGAGCCAGGCTCACTTTCCATTTGGAAAAAAAAAAAAAAAAAGTGAAGCTTTAAATGGGGGAGTTTCATTAAACTGATTGTTTTTGAATTCTTGTATCTGTGAAAATTTGCGTGGAGGATTGGAGCCCTTTTTGACAGCAGTAAAAAGGGAATAAAGTTGAAGAATTAAAAGAACTTTCTGTATTTTAAAAGCCTTAAGACACAAGTCCCGCAGGTATATAGCACCTTACAGGGCCACCCTGCTCCGTGGGGAAGCAGAAGACAGATGTGGAAAAGCCCTTGGGAAGGGTTCAGGGCTGGGGCAGGTCGTGGATTGCCTCCAGGACAGTGTTGCAGGGCTCTCCCTCTGAGCAGACTGCTGACCTCTGCATTCCTCACCTCGGTTACACGTCTGGCTCTCAGCTCGGGGACAGCCTCGCTCCAGCCCTGCAGTGAGCAGCACGGTCTGGCCTTGGCGCTTGCTGAATGCTCACTCCTCTGCTGCTTTGGTTCCTTTGGAAGAAGTTCTGTATTTTCTTTTCTAGATCGAGTGCATCTTGCTGCAGAGGGAAGTGCTGGTAGATGTTTGTTTTGCACGGTGCCCTGCTAGCTGTCGTCTTGCTCTCTGCTACAGAAATTCATAAAGAAGCAGCTTTTTGTTCACAAATGCTCGGCATTTGAGGTTGTTCCGGCTGTGCCAACTGTTGAGCATCTGCTCTTTTTAATGAGGCTGCAGATTGCCTGAGAAATTTGCATTGGAGCCGTCCAAACTTGTAGAGTGAGTTGAAGTGTCGCCCCTCTAGCACAAGCGGAGCGCGGCCGCCCGCTGACGGGAGCACCCGGCCTCTCCCTGGCCTCTTCCTGGCCTCCCTGTCACACAAGCAGGGTGACACTCAGCGCTCCCCTTAGCTCAGCAGCGCGCCCCCAATAGAGGGTTGAAGTCAAGGAGGACTTAGGGGTTCCCAAAGGTCTGTCACGTGCATACGGAATATCGTGCCAGATCGAACGCTAAAGCATATTCCTGGCAGATTTACTCTTTTTCCTGTCCTTCCCTGCATGTTTTCTAGTCGCATTAATATGCTTGGCTGTTCTGCAAGGCCTCTTTCTTGGCATGCGGTGGGAAGGAGGGGGAAAGAGCCCCTGATAGCCTCACTTGCCAAGCAGGGCTTCCCAAATTTCCAAGAGCAAGACATTAGCAAGAATAAGATATTTTTCCTCCTTTTTTTATTGGTGGATGTGCATTTTTTTTTCAACTGGGGTTTAAATGGCTTTGGCTGCTGCTCTTAAACCCCCGGTCTTTTTTGAGCGTGTTTTGTGTGTGGAGGCGCTGGAAGGGGGGTTTGCAGGCAGACCTCTTGGAAAGCAGTTGATTTTATGCATTGAAGCAATGTACAGGAAAGGTCCAGTGCAGCTTTTGCACTCAGGGTGCTTAACGGCTTCCCAAAGATGTTGAGGGCTCTTGTTGCAAGCTGGGAGGAAATGGGGCCCAAGGACAGCTAGCTACTCAAAGCAGGAGCAAACTTCCTGGTTCTTAAAAAAAATTAGACCTTTTATTTCTCTAATTGGCAACAGGGGATAATTTGTACAATTCTCGCTTTGTGCAGGGCTGTTTTCCAGGGGACTGTGATTTTAGGGAGCAAAAAACTCACTCCTCTCGTTGAGAGATGCGGCCCTTGTGTTGTAGGTTAGGGTGAAGCGCTGAGCTCAGGGCAGCGCTGACGTGCTGAGAGCTGCGAGCTGCTGCTTTACGTTAGGAAGAAATAGCATTAAAAATCAGGAATAAAAAAACCTATGCTATTTAGCTATGGAATTTTTAAACAAATGCAAAGAAATAAGGTGCAGAACTGTTTTCTTGTGCACTCCTGAAAGTGCCTTGGTGGTAGGTAGTGTTGATCTGGGTATGAGAGAGATTTTCAACATTTTTTTCTGTGTTGAAACCTGTGGATGTAACTAACAAGTTTATGGGGCAAAACTCGGCAATAGAAGGAAAGGAATTGTCGTAGGAGGACGATTGTTTCAGCACGATCCGTGACAGCTAAAGATAACTTACTGTGTTTGAACCTATGCAAGAGCAAAACGTTGCTGGATGGACGTAGCTGTACAATGGGGAATAAAGAGCAGTTTTCTGTTTGGGGCTGGTGACTGACGCTTGCAACAGGCTTTTTGAGGAGTTGTGGTGTTTGTGTGTGTGCTAAACTGCTGCTTGCCTGTCCCTGTTTATTAACTAGACCATTATCTTGCAGTGTTATTTTTGTGAATAACTTTGCCTTTGGTCCTGAGGTGGATCACCAGCTGAAGGAGCGCTTTGCGAACATGAAGGAAGGTAACGAATCGAACGCGAAACTTTTCTGTTGGCTTCCTGCTTGCTGCGGGGCTCGTGGTGGTAAATGGTTTAGTTATATCCATTCACAAGCCAGATCGGTGGGTTTCATTCTGTTCCTTCTGGATGAGTTTCTGCACCAAAATGGTTACTCGTTGGACTTCTTAATTCCAGTCTTAAGTATACTCTGATCCACATGGTCCTGCTTGTGTGCAATAGCTTTGCTTGTTAAGATTTTATGCAGTCCTTTGTCGGCTGGCAGGACCTACTGCTTCTTTCCTGCATGGAAGTCTTTGGGTCCTCTGAACAGCAGTGACAGGGAGAGAGGGGTAGAGGATCTCTAACTGTTGAAGCTGCAAGGCTGCTTGGCTGTACGTGCAGACATTCATAAATCTGGTGTCTGTAATTGCATGCTGAGTTTGGTTGTTGGATTCTCCTGTTTCAAACGGCCACATTTGTAATTGAGTAGGAACTAGTACGTGTTAAAGTGTGGGCACTGGCAACATCCTGGGTGCCTCTCAAGGAGATGCATCCTGGATGGCAGTGACTGGAAAGGTCTGTGATGCCACAGTGGCCCTTAAGTTACTTGAGATCCTCATGGGGTCTTTGTTTCTCTCTGCCTAACCGCAGACCCCAGAACTTAAATCTGTCTTCTCCGATTTTCCTGGTTGATCTTTTTGATTTTTCTTTTATAGCGACTTGAGAGAAGTGGAAAGATGTGGCGAGTTCAAGAGCTCTTTATAAAATGGAGACACCTGAGTTCTCTCCACAGCTCTGCTTCATAATTTGCTCAGGCTCTGTGCCTTTGATTAAATGACCATAAATAGCTGTAAAATGGAGATTAACATCCGTTTTCTGAAATAAAAGGACTTTGGGGGCTTGTGTATAAAAGACCCTAACTAGAAATGAGATAGTGATGTTCCTAATTAAATTTTCTGTAGATTGCCACAGAGAATTAATATGCTCCTTTTTCTGGAGTGTTTTTAAGATCTGTCATTTTTAAGTGGTCCTTGATGTGCTGCCTCATGGCTAGCTAACGGGATTCATATATTCTCTTTCCTGGAGACTGCCAGAATTAGCTTCATTATATATATATATATATATATATTTTTTTTTATCCTGATAAGGGAATAAAAATTTTGGGCTGCTCTTTCGAGCTGTGTAATGAGTTATATTGAATAACCCTTTCTAGAAGGTACAGTGTTAACTGACTTTGTGATTTTTCTTTTTGCAGGCGGGAGAATTGTGTCGTCAAAACCTTTTGCACCTCTGAATTTTAGGATAAACAGTAGAAACTTGAGCGGTATGATTGTCCTTTTTTTCCTTATTTATGGCTCTTACATGGTATTCATTATTTGACTATCTACAGTGGGACTTTTTGCTGCTCTTTGAAGAGTTATATCAATATAGAGGAAAATGCTGCTGTATTATATTGCACATGTGCCAAAGGCACAGCGATGTTAAATAAATGAATGCACCAGAAGACATGGACACCCCTTTCATGAGATTCATCCTGCTCTGTGTACGTCTGTAGTGCAGATGTTTCTCTAGCTTTCCCTGCCTGTTTTTTATAGTTGAAGAGAAACAAGGTGTTTCTAGGGCATGGTTTATTATAAGCTACAAAAGGAGTCGCAATGACTGCCTTGCACGTAGGCTCCTTATATCATAGCTGTCAAAATTGGGACGGGTAAATCCCACCAGTCACGATTTGTAAGGCTTAGAAGCTGCCGTGTTCGTCTTTGAATGTCGTATCTTCCCTACTGTAAAGCGATCAAACGGGCCCGTCCCATAAAGGCCCAGCTGCCGTATCCGCTTTATTACCAGCATTTTCTCCCCTTCTGAATCGAGTAGGCTTCCTGTGTGCTGGGGTTACCCTTTGCAGGGCTCTGAACTGCGGTTTGAGGCTGTGAGAATACCCATTCCCTGCGGAGGTGTTTTTGCATTGGAATTTTTTAACTACTTATTGCTGAAAGCTTCGCAAGCAGTGGGAAGATTCAGACCAGGGATTGCACATATTTCCTCTATCCAAAGCAAAACCATCCCTAAAAAAACCGCACTGTATTCCCCTCCTTCTGCAAACATGGCAAGATACATACCAGGTTACAAATCGCAGTCTCTGTATTCCTTATTTTAGCCTGCTGTTTGTGGAAACTCCTTTTTGAGAATAGTAATTCGAGGGCTGTCGTTAAGACCTTTCCCTGGAAAAGTGCCTTAGTGTGGTCTGTTTTTGCGAAGCCTGCATTGCTGTGAGTGCCCTTTGCAGCAGACACCCCAAACTGCCCGATTCTGGTGGGGTTGTGATACCCTGCTGTGGTATCTGATTGTCTGGAACCGTATTAACCATTTTGACCCCGTCTTTTAAGTCCGTATCCAAGGATTGGCAAGCTAGGATCAAAGAGAGACCTGCCTACATAAGGTTTCTTGGCTTCCCAAGCATTTTCTCTCCAGGCTTTTCAATATCTTCTTCTCTGTCCTTCTCTCTCTGCTATATTTGGGACGTTACAGTTTTTCAATAAGTTGGTGAGGAGGCAAAGCAGGCAGTGTGCTACTTCTCTGCCTAATAATGCAACCGTTCTCTACATTGGAAAAACTAATATCAAGTAAACAGTCATGTGCTGTTTGAGCCTGGGACTTGTTCCAAGCTGAATAACTTGTTCTAAGTGACACCTTTAGGGACGTGTCACCCGCCTAGAGCTCATGCCTTGGAACGTGGCATATCCTGGGTGTGCAGGGAGGGTGATTTGGTCGTGTTGCTTTGCTCACTTTATGCTGCTGCCGTGCCAGGTCTTTCTAACACCTTTATTCAGCCTTTTTTTTTTTTTTAAATTTGGTGTGTAACTTGGGTGATGTGGCCTGGTGCCTGTTAATTGTTGTGATATGACATTTGAACAGTTAAATAATTGAAAAAATATAATATGACAAAACTTTAAGAAGGAGGTATTTTTTTCCCCTTGATTTCCTTTTTGTCCTTAGTAATTCCTTCTGGAAGAAGAAATGTGGGGAAAAATTGGGACAGACTAGAAACAAATATTAGAATGTGGGCAAAATGATGGTTGCAGTTGTCGAATCCTAAACTTTCTTTTCTGACTCTTCTGGGTAATTCTCTCTTTAATTAGAAATGTGCCACAATGTTTCCGCTGAAGTCACTCCGCTTAGTGTTGAGTGGTTATGGTTAAATACTTGGACACATCCTATATCTATTAGCTGTGGGGAACAAAACAAATACAGACGGGAAGACAAATAATAATAATAAAAATATCCTCCATTCAAATATATAGCACAGTGATAGTTCACATGGGTTGGATCTGTCCAGAGTCTGCAGCTGGTCCCAGCTAATTGAATCCTGCCTGTCGCTGCAGATGTGCTGTCACTGGGTTCCCTGGGCACGTTTTTTTTCTGAGTCTTAGGAAAGTTTCGCTCTATTGAAAGTTTTCCTTAGCTCATAAAACGTAGATCTTCAGCGTGCGTTTCCCAAGTGTTGTATATGGTGGTTTTGGCAAGGGAGTAAGCGCTGCTGCTCTGCTTTCTTCCAGGCACTGCTATCTGTAGGCAATGTTTATTTTCTTGTTGGGAACCCACAGAGCTGGACTCAGCTCAGTAGTTCTGAGTGGGAAACTGGTGTGAGCCTTAATTCCCTAACTCAACTTTCTCCTTTTAGATATTGGCACTATAATGAGAGTTGTGGAGCTATCACCACTGAAAGGGTCTGTGTCGTGGACCGGGAAACCAGTTTCTTACTACCTGCATACTATTGACCGAACCATAGTGAGTACACAGCAAGCACGTCCCCGGCTGCTCTGCCTGCTTCTGAGTGCAGACGCCAGCCCCTTGTTCTCGAGAGCTGTTTTTATATCATTCTTGCACGTTTACAGACATTAACGCATCTTACTGGAATGATACCAGTGGATAACTCCTCCAGTTATCCACTCTAACTAAACCTGCCAAGACTGCTGTGTGGTTTGGCCCTCAGCGACTTCAGGGCAGCGTGTTGCACAAACAGATTAGTTATGTGCAGTGCTGTGGTGCTCTATAAATTAGTTGAAGATGCATAGATTTGTGAATATAATTCCCCTTTGCATGTTCCAGTATGAAAAGTATTTGTAGTACTGTTCCTTTTTACACTGAGTAAAGATGCTGTGGTTTTAATTCTTTAATCTGCCTTGTGATATACAGAGCACTTCCATTTCATGATATGCAAGCAGTAGTTCTCAACTGAAATGGTAGTTGCAAAGTTTAATAATGATGCTGATGTGTTCAGTGTTTTTTTTTTTTTTTTTTTTTTCAAGGAAACTTTTGTGTGGAAACACTTTATTTCCACCATATCCAAATTATTTTGTATTTTTGCGATTCCATGCCAAGACTGCTTGTCTAAGTCTGCTCTAGTCTAGTGCTGTTGCTGTTGAAGAACATGCCAGGGTGCAGACAAATATTTTAGTGGCGTGTAGGAATGAAGTATCCTCTCTGAACATGATTTCTGTTGAGTGGAGATATATTACACCAAGCTTTAAAACAAGGCTGGGCTGCACTGAAGATGATAAGCCTTGCTGCGCCTTGGATTATGTCTACTGTACATTAGAGCCTACGGCTTTAAAAAGAATGTATGGAAATGACTTCTTTTGGGGGCTTATCAGAGGGAAAAACGGTCAGAATATCTGCAGTTTTGCATTTAGTTTTAAATTAACATTGTTTTCTCCATTTAGCCCTCTGTTCTGACTTACAAAATGACTATCTTATCTTTTCCTTTCAGCTTGAAAACTATTTTTCTAGTCTCAAAAATCCAAAACTCAGGGTAAGTTTCAGTCACTTTTCTGTAGAAAACTCACAATAATGAAGCAGTGATAGTATAAGAACTGTGTTAAAGATCTTCAGAATTGCCAGGGGGAAAAAAAATATATGTATGGGACGTAGGATGCTTCACTAAGCCATGAAGCGCTGCCGCGGTCAGGCTCAAAGAGTTTTATAATTGAGAATTAACAGGGCAGCCTCAAAGTGTTTGCTCCCTTGCAATGGAGCTATTCACTCACTAAAGAACTGAAATTTAAGAAAGAAATAGTCAAAAAAATCTGTCCCAGTGTTTGGTTGCGTCTAAAAGAAGATGAGGGATGCCCCAGCAGTGTTAAAAACCTCGGAGCATGTTAGTTAGGACATGAAATGCAGAGCAACCACACGTGGAATTCAAGTGGCAGAGGTTTTCTGAGACCGTGCTGGGCTGAAATGACCCCAGGGCCGGCGTTCCCCGTGAGGGGAATTAGACTTCAGGGGAATATCGTTCTTAGGCTAAAGAATGAACTCATTTGGAGGTGCAAAAAAAGCTTTTTGTCACCCCTGTGAAAATATCTGTCCTTGGTAGCTTGTTGAACGTAAATCTTAATAGTTGCTTTGTGTTTTAGGCTCATTGATAAGACTTGGCTGCAGTTAATTTGTTTTGTGGAGTGACTTTGCTGTTTCAAGCCCTATAAGGTTTTTGTAATGCTATAGTAACACATGGAGGGTTAAAGGTATAGATAAAGCTATTGACATTTAGGAAGTTTTTGCTTTTTTGCATGGGTAATTTAATACATTTCTATATATAACCCCAGTATGATACAGAGAGGGAAGAGGTTGTGGCCTGCTCGCCCTTCTCTTGAGACCGCAGGTTTGAAGCCCTTTTTAGTAACTATTGCAGCACAACAGGGTAACTTATCTTCTTGTTCACACTCAGTGTCGAATGAGGCAGGATAAGTTGATTTTTCCCTTGCTGGTGACAAAGGATATTTTCCTTTTTAGATTAACCTCTATATGATGTCACCCTAGAAGAACAAGCTGGGGAATATGAGGGTCTGTATTAGAAATGTAGCAGCAAGTTATAAAGTCTCCTCAAATGTTTGTTTAGGAGGAACAAGAGGCAGCTAGACGTCGTCAACAAAGAGAAAGCAAGAGCAACACAACTACTCCAACGAAGGTTCAAGAAAACAAGGTGAACTCACATCTTCATACAGTAAATACAAATATTGTGTTTACATTGTATTTCATGCCTTAAAGTTTAGCTATGCCTTTGCTTTTATATATACCAATAAAAACGTGACCATATGGGAATTTAATGTTCTGAATATGTAAACTACTATACCCGTGCTGTGGGGGGAAAAAGTGATTTAATAACTTCATAGGATCTGCCCTTGAGAATTACAGCAATAATTCTGAGGGGGAGGGAAAAAAAGTAGTGCCCAATGAAGAGAGGAGTTGGATTTCTAACCCTCATTTGCCTTCCACACTGACTTGCAGAGCTTATCCTAAGCCAAAACCCATTGAATGGAGTTTGGGGTGTGTTGAATTGCTGTTGCAAAGACTCGTTTCCTTTCCCATTCAATTGCATAATGTTGGAAATAAAATGACTGTTCCTGTGCAAAAGTATTAAGTGCTTGATGTACTTTGACTCCTTTGTGAAATGCAATAGGTAAAAATACTCAGTGCAAGGTGAATAATCAGCTTTTCCTAGAGAAGTTAAAGATTTCCTTTTCTGTAATGAGTAGATCCAGAAGAGAATTGACAAAACTTCTTGGATGCCAGGGACAGCTTTAATCTCAAGGAAATCTGTCTAGCTTGGTAACTTATTAAGTGACTTTAATTAGAGTGGATCAACTTTCTTCCAAAAAATATTACACAAAGTTATTTATGCTTGCTTGAAAGGATTGCTGCATATGTGAGTATAAATGGCTAAATATTAAAGGGTTTTTAAAATTCTCTTAGGATTCTGGTGCTGAAGAAGAAAAGGCTGGGGCAAATTCTGTTAAAAAGCCATCTCCCTCCAAAGCACGTAAGAAAAAGCTGAGTAAAAAAGGAAGGAAAATGGCAGGCAGGAAACGAGGGCGTCCCAAGAAGATGAACACTGCAAATACAGAGCGCAAGACCAAGAAGAACCAAACTGCACTAGAACTTCTGCATGCTCAAACTGTGTCGCAAACATCTTCATCCTCTCCTCAGGGTGAGTTTGAGGAAGCCTCGTTTCTGCCGAAGTGCTGGGGGTCTGAGTTGAGTGCTTTGAGGTCCTTCTTTTATTGCTCCCTCCAGCGTGGTCTTCATGTTGGAGCTTCTCCCTTAGTGTTAAAGCAAAGCCCCTTTTGAAGCGGTGGTCTGTCTCGAGCCGAGGTGACCGTGATGAGCGAAGCTGCCTGCAGTTATTTTCCAGAAGCCGCAGCCGAGCTGTGCCTGAGGCCTTGCAGCTGTTCTGAGAAGTTGTAGATGTCCTTCCAAATGCCATTTGTTGTAGCAGTTGATCCAGTCAGTTTACTGGATCTTGCATGATAAATGACATACTTTCTAATGACAAAGCTACTGTGCGCTTGCCAGAAATGCTAAATTTCATAAATTTGTGATCTTTTTCTCACTTTAGATGCATACAAGTCACCTCATAGTCCCTATTACCAACTACCTCCTAAAGTGCAACGGCATTCATCTAACCAGCTACTGGTGACACCCACCCCACCTGCACTACAGAAGCTGCTAGGTGAGACTGAAGTGGTGTCAGCGTGTAGGGGTTTTGGGGGACCTTTACTTGCTTATTTCTAAACATAGAGTAAATCAAAGGGTGGTCAATAGACAGCCACAGTGGGAAGCTCTAGACTGAACAGCAGTGGGGGCACTTTACCCCACTGCTTCCTTTGATGTCTCCTCTCTTTGCTTGTTGGTGTAGCTTACATCTTGGTCTGCATTTATTTTTCATATTGCTTCAACTCTAATTTGACACAAAAGAAGGGGAACTTACAGCCCAAATATCAAAAGAGAAGGAGCAAATAGGGTTAAATGGTAGCACTGTATTTTCTGTCATTTGAAATGTGTTATCTTCTTGTGTATTTTGCAGACTCTTTTAAGATCCAGTACATGCAGTTCATGGCATACATGAAAACTCCTCAGTATAAAGCAAGTCTGCAACAGTTACTGGAGCAGGAAAAGGTAGTGCTTTTGCTTGGTTGTTTTTTCAAAAAGCATTTCTAAACAAAAGCTGCCAGGCTGCTAAATACCTTCCGTGGATGAAGAGGGAAAATCCTGGAGGCTGTAATTGTGTACATCCTAACGACTGTGCTGCACCAGACCAACTGAAGACTCTGCCAGGGTGATGCTTAGTCTGAATGACTGTACACGGAGATTTTGTTAACTAGGTCAGCCTGTCATTTTGTGTGCTTAAATTCCCTCTCTGTGAACTGGGGAAGATGCATCTCTTCCCTCCAACATGCTACACTCCTTGCAGGCCACCTGATTAGACTGTGTGCATATGCAGGAAGGTGGTGTGGCTTGAACCCTTCCTTTTCTCCCCACTTCCCATTTCCAAATGTTACAGGTCAACTTTTCCAGCAGTATGTGCTGCTTAAATACATTATTTTGCTTCCCACCGTGGTGGCATCCTGTGAGCTGCCAGTGGAACTGTGCTTGAATAATTACATTTTGATTAATCTAGCTGAACACTGCAGCAAGTTGGGATGAGGTCTGCTTTAAATCCTTGGAATTGAGTTTTCTGAGGGTTTTGTTTGTTTGCTTTTGGCTTTTTTGACATTTCACTTTTTATAGTTTAAGAGAACCTTAAGTGAGTTGCAAATATTCTAGCAGGGTGGCCTGTTAAACTTCTTGAAGAACAAGACACAAATTGAAGAGCAAGATGTAAGAGAGCTGTCTGTCCTAGCTGACTTAAGGATGCTTTGTTGGTCTCTGGGTGCTGATAATGTGTTAAAGCTGCTCTGGTGGGCAAAGTGTGAGTCTTTAAATGGTGAGCTGAAATACATGGAAAGGCACAGAAAATACTTCAATTATGAAGTGTGTTTTTTAAGCCGTTGCTGTAGAGACTTCTGTCCAGTAGAGGGAGGAGATTTACCACCTAAATACCTGTTTGTCTTTGCATTGCCTTACCTCAGTTAATGGATATTTTAATTGTTTTGTAAGGTAGTCCTGCTGAGAACCTGCTTAGGTACTTGCCTAGAGGAATCTTTCCCCTTGGAGCTCCACCGTACCCTTTAACGTCTTGGGAAGTCCACCTTTTGGTAGCCCTCATTGAACGTTTCCTTTATTTCCTTTCTGAAAGCTCCAGCGCAGAGCCGTGCCAGCGTTTTATGGGGTTTTCCAGAACTGGAGCTCTTTTTTTCTACAGGAGAAAGGCTAACTCGTGCCACCCCGTTCCTTGCAGCGAATGGGTCTGCTGCTCTTGTGATGCTAATGAGAACCTTTCTGCTGCCCTTGTTCTTGCCATTGAACAGCACTTCGGATTTGGGGTCTTTTCTTTAAGCAGTGTGTTTTTCTGCGTGTGGGCACGTTATCAGAAAAATCAGATCATAAAGTTAACATATCTCCTTGCACAGGAACAGGATAAAAAACGACAGCGTGAAATTATCGTACCATACACTGGAAGTATGACTTGAGAATGTGGAAAAGTAATCCCTTTGTGCTGGCATCTGACAGGGGTTGTGTAGAGACATTTAAAATAGGAAATTCGGTGTGAGACGATTTTTTGATGGAGTGCCAGGAGCACGACTGGTTCCACTCCATGAACGCCGATGCCGAACTGCTCTGGCAGAGGTGCTCTTGCTGGGTTTAAGGACTCCCCTCACATGTCCTTTTATTTTTTTTAAGTCCAATAAAACTGTCTCTAATATGATTTTAAAATAAACAAGATGTTCTGAGCTGCTGGTTCGCTGGAGTACCCTTAGATGGAGCTGTCAGCTCCTGCACTGCTTGAAAGAGCCACTTGAAATGCCTGGTGCTGAAGCACAGCTTATCTTTTCAGCATCACCTCGGCAGCCCCTTCAGCCCTGCAGCCACGCAGCCAAATCTGCACAGTCGGAGACAGCTGGAGCTGTGCACCAGGTCCTGTGTTTTACTCTCCCAAATGGAGCTTGCCAGTGCTGCTGCTTCCCTTGAGGGCATGGTTTGGAGGGTCACGGTGTGTTCCTCCTTGTCTCCCACCTCCTCGGGAAGCAGCGTTTGCCAAATTCCTGCTTGATTCCTGCACAACTTGTGTGGGGAGGAGTGGGATGTGCAACGCTCGCTCTCCCCTCTGTCTGTAGTCATCCTGCCACAAAGAATGGAAGAAATGTGAGACTCCTCAGCCGGTCCTACCCGTGCCCTTTGCTGCTCAGCCAGGGCAAGACCCTGGGATGAGTCAGCCAATGTCTAGTTAAGGAATGTTACAGGCAGGAAATGTCCCATTTGGGTGGCTCATTAGAGTAACTTTGGCCTTAGAAACACAAATGATTTGGCTTATTTATGACTTTCCTCCTGCCTCCCCCACAATGTATTTTCATTTACTGAGTGTCTTTTGTGAATATTATGCAGGAAAACTCTGAGTTGGGACTCCAGAGATTTAGTCTATTCTCAGTTTAGTAACAGATTTTATATAGATAATGTTTTCCAGTTCTGTTTCTCCTCTATAGGATGTGGTTATTACTACTTCTTTACAGATGTGCTAGGCAGTTAAAAAAGATTTAAGAGTGTCCTGATTGTATTTTACTATATAGCCATGAAGTCTATTTAAAGGTTCTTTTCAGCTTAAACAACTTCCTTAGAGCACTGAACACTAGCAAATGCAAGATGACAGAAGCGTGATACAGAGCTGCGTTAGTGCCCAGGTCTCCTCTGTGAGCTCCGATTCATTTCCACCCGTGTGCCAACTTGCCTTCAAAATTAGGTGTAAAGTTCTTGTGAGGATCCTTCCTTCAAGGTATGCTGTAGTTGGTGCTAAACTTGCATTTTCTCCCTCTTTGCTCTTCTAGGAGAAGAATGCTCAGCTACTGGGGACTGCACAGCAGTTATTCACCCACTGCCAGGCACAGAAAGAGGAAATAAAACGTCTTTTTCAACAGAAGCTTGATGAGGTTGGTCTGCTGGAAATGTATGCTTGTTTGCCGTCTGAATGGAAATATTTGTGCTAAAAAGGTGCAAGATGAGAATGGTCCAGGGTCTTCAGCCTGCTTTTGGCAGATGACATTAAATCATGTGGAATCTCCTTGTGCTTTGGTTAGATTTTTTTGGTTTTGCTGTTCAGATTGTTGTGTGCCACTCTGGGGGAAGGGGTGACAGTACACAGGCAACCTTGCCTTTTAATAAAGGGTAGTTGTTAGTTGAATAAATTCTGCATTGCTAATGCAAGTTCAGAAGCTCGAAGGGAAACGTGATTGCTCTGCAAAAACAGTGTTCTCGTGGTTGACGAGAGAAACTAAATGGCAGCTTTGAAATTGAATTAGTAGAGCGGCTACTCCAAAGGAGGGATTTCTGAGCTTCCTCATTACCTCATTTGTAAAATATTGATGAGAAAGTGCTTCAGAGTGACTTTCTACAAACTGTTTAAGTTTTCCAGGTCTCCCTAATGTTACCTTTGAATGTGACAGTTGTCTGGATTTAGTGTCAAGACCGTATTGAATGCTGTCTCTCCCTCTCATCCTCCATCTTGTAGTTGGGAGTTAAAGCTCTGACATACAATGACCTGATTCAGGCTCAGAAGGAAATCTCTGCTCACAATCAGCAACTGAAAGAACAGACGAAACAGCTGGAAAAGGATAACAGCGAACTCAGGAACCAGAGCTTGCAGCTGGTGTGTACAACGCTTGTGTCTCATAGCAGAATGAAGCTCTCGTTAATGCAGGGAAGGCAGGTTGAGAGCCAAGAGCTGCCTCACCTGGCTGGTGTTTTTCCCGTATTTCTCTAAAGAGGAATGATATTGGTGGAGAGAATGCAGGTGCTCCTTTTTCTTGGATACGTTTATTTGCTTATAAGAAATGCCAAGATGACAGTTGGCTCTAGCTTCAGCTGGCTCGACACCGATCTCGCTGGCCAAGAAGTTTGTATAGTGTTTGTTTCATGGTGACCATAATCCTTGAAATAAAAAAGAAGGGTTAAGGTGGGCAAGGGTAAAGTTTGGATGCAGAGATGTTTCGTGAAGCTGGGTGATAAGGCAAGTTAAGACAAAAGCTGACCCCCTCCTGCCATATTAAAGGAGGGACTGCAGGACCGTTTTGGTGGTGTTTGACTTGAGCTTGGGAGGATGAGGAGCACGGCGTCTACAAAGACATACCGTGTACCGTGGGTGCTGGGAAAAGCGGCAGCCTCGTGTTGATCCGTTCATGCGGTGTCTTTGCAGCTGAAGGCACGGTGTGAAGAACTGAAGCTGGATTGGTCTACACTGTCACTGGAGAACTTGCTCAAGGAGAAGCAGGCATTGAAGAATCAAATTTCTGAGAAACAAAAGCACTGTTTGGAGTTGCAGGTAGAGGGCAACGGGGGAAAAAGAGATATAAAGTCACTAGCCTGCGTTAACTTGGATAGGCCTGTTAGGGTATTTGGGTAGTTGATTAAATACAATATTAAGGGTAAGCTAGCTGGCTGTTACACTTTTTCTGGAGATTAGTATTTCAGAGGGTTTTGGTAAAATTAAGACAAAAATACAGGTAATTTTTTGACTGTCGGAGTAATTAAAGGAAGCAGACACTATGGCCTGATTCCCTGGCAGTGCTGTGAAAGATGGAATCATGGTTCATTAAAACCATTAAAAAAGCAGGACCTTTCTTTTTGTAATGTGTGGCTTCAGTGTCTTCTGTGTGTTTCAGTTCGGAGATTCAGAAAATCACTTAACCGTAGTTAAAACAAATGAATCTCCTGGGACCACAGAAGTTTCTTTCTTCCTTATGAGATAAGCTGTAAAGGAATTTTTATTTTTGACTTGTCGTGGGGTGATGCAGTAGTGAGTTACTCTCTACTTCTCAAATATGCACCTGTGTGTGTCTCTGTGTGTATAATATACATAAATTTATATTGGAGGTGCCTTTTGTTTGCCTCCAAAAGTTGAAAGGTGCTTTCTAATAGTCTCTGAGTCATTCTCTTACCTTCATCTTTTGATCTTACAAAGTGAGAGTAGCCTGTTGAGATTTGGTTCTAAAAATTATAGGTCACTTTGCTTTACAATATTTCTAGATATAAATGAAACTATTTCCGAGATGTCTGTGACAGCAAAACTCCATAATGTGTTGAAATTCTTAAGTATGGTCCTTAATCGTTGTCCTCCTCTTCATTTAAAGATCAGCATTGTGGAACTTGAGAAAAGTCAAAGACAGCAGGAGCTCATGCAGCTGAAATCGTATACCCCGTCTGAGGAGTCCCTGTCAGTACAGCTACGCAATAAAACCCATCTGAGCCGGGAGCCTGAGGCTGATCATGGCAGGTTCCAACTCGAGCTTGAGTGCTCTAAGTTTCCTGTGCCCCACATCAATGGCATGAGCCCAGAACTGTCCATGAACGGCCATGCTACTCCTTATGAAATTCATAACACTTTTAGCAGACCCTCCTCCAAGCAGAACACCCCTCAATACACGACCTCTCATCTGGACCAAGAAATAGTTCCATGTACTCCAAACCACAACAGCAGACAGAAGGCAGACAAGATGACAAGCTTGTCCTTACCCGATTACACCAGGTTTTCCCCTGCTAAGATAGCACTAAGGAGACACTTGAATCAAGACCATGCAGTCAACGGAAAAGCAACAACTAATGAGATACAGAGGTGAGAGCAGTCATTTCCTAGGATAGGAAAAGAGGGGTAACTATTTGTTTTTAATAAAAGTGGGAGGGTGTTTTTTGGATTATGGAAAAATAATTTAAAATAGTTTTGTATACTTAAAGCTTTGGATCATAAATCAGCAAAACCAGCAGTGCCAACCAATCAGATAAACAAGGTGGTATAGTGCTGTGTATTTGGTCCTTGTATTCTAACCGTTTTACATCTCTGTTCCAGAGCTGACCATGTAAAAGAGAATGGCCTTACGTACCCAAGCCCTGGTATTAATGGCATAAAGCTGAGTCCTCAGGAAACTCGGCCCTCTTCCCCAGCGGCCTTACCAATTGCAGGCGAGAAGGTAAGAGCAGATCTGATGGTGCTGGAGTGCAAGGACCTTGTACCTGCTAGAGCCAAGGAAGAGTAACAAGGAGAAGCAGAGACTGAGGGATACAGACGTTTTCCATCTTGTGCTCAACTGAGTATAGGATATAACACTACTAGAGAGAGGTGTGGTAGAAAGAAGGGACTGACTAGAGTAATAAACTCTGGTACCTCAGAGGTGCTGGTTTGTGTATGAATTAGGCCAGTAGTGCAGTATTTATTTTGGTTTGATCTGAATCTCTTTCTGCTTCAGCACAAGATTATTTTTCATTTGAAAAAAAAAAAAAAAAAAAAAAAGCCACATGGTTGGTCCTGCCATGGATCCTCCTGGTTCTTGTTTCAGAGCAAGGAAGAGCCCTTTGGCAGCAGGTTACCATGGAAATCTTGCTGGCTGCTACCTCTTCTGCACACGGAGCACCTCAAGATAACAGTGTTGTCAGCTGAGTGCTTTTCAGGGAGCTCTCACAAAGGCGCTGGGAAATGGGCTTGCCTAAAGCATGCTTTTCCTTAGGCTTTTGTGACTAGCAGTAGCTGGGATTTGCATATCTTTGTAGGCAGTCAGATACTCCTGTCCCAGTAGTTTGGTGTTGCTGGGCAAGCTATCTTTGCTTCTCTAGGCATCACTCTTAAGCATGTAGTTCTTATACAACCACATGCAACCAAATGAGCAGGTTGCTTTAGTTTTTACAAAGTCTTTTCAGTAATAGCATATGGTTAAGCACTGCTTCTTTTTCTTTTGTTTTCCCATGTGCAGGTTTTGAGAGAGAGAACCTCTGTGAGTAATGGAGAAACTATCACCAGCCTACCTATCAGTATTCCTCTCAGCACAGTGCAGCCCAATAAGCTCCCTGTTAGTATCCCTCTGGCCAGCGTAGTCCTACCTAGCCGTGTTGAGAAGGTGGTGAGTAAGGGATTGTCAACGCTTTCCATGCCTAACTAAAATCCCCTTGGGCAGTAACGGTGTGTTGTGCACCACATCCTGAGCGGGCTGCTAATCCGGGCTCTCTGTGATGCTTCGGGGGAGGCTGCTTTTGGGCTGCTCTTGGTTCCTAGTTATCTCTAAATGGACTTGGGAGCGTTTCATTCAGAAAGGGCAGTGAATGCGAGCATCACAAGCACACAGTCTGAACTCTGACTTGGAAAGTAACAGCGTTTGAAGGTGTGTTGGTCTGAGTGCCAAGAACTTCACAAGTAAACATGCTCTTAGTGTCATACAGCGGGGTAGGGGCTAAGGAGGTAAAATCTTCTACCTCGCATTGTCCATCCATAAATGGTGGATTGATTTTTTTTTTTATATCTCCTGAGACTGTGGGATGAATGTGGACAGTGCTCTGAGATGGTAATACCTACCATGTGAGTAACTGCTCTGCAGCTGACTTCTCAGCTGTTACAACTACAGGGTTTTTCAGGACATCTCTTTTGGAAAATTTGATAAGCCTGTGTGGCTTTTGGAGGTGGAGCAAGTTCAGACAGGCTGGGTCCAGCACTTTTGTGAATGCAGTCAATAATTCTTAAGTGCTGTGAAATTAGGATCTAACCCAAGTGATCATCAGCATTCCAGTCCCGGATTGTACCTCGGCTGGGGTGGCAGGCAGTGTAGCCTGGTGCGTCCAGGCTGTGTCAGGGTTGCTCTGTGGAACCTGGTGTGTAGCAGCTTTGGGACGTGCTACAGCCACCTGCCCGTGACACTGGACTGAGGCATTTGTTCCCTGACCTCTGTGCTGTCCTGAGCCAAAACTTTCTGGGACAAGGAGCCTATTCTCTCTGGGTTTGCAAGGTATCTGGCATATTATGCTAGATCTTATTGCAATATAATCATAATTTATTTTTGTCCCATAATATGCTGCTTTGTTTTCCTCAAAACATGTAAAATCTAGGGCAATCTGGGAGGCTGAGATATAGTATAGTAATGCATGTGAATTTTGTTTGAAATTGGTGGCTTTTGCTGGACTGAAATGTTTGTTTCTTTTCCCCCAGAGAAGCACACCTAGCCCAGTTCATCAGAATAGAGACTCATCGACACTTGAAAAGCAGATTGGTGCTAGTTCTCATAATGGCGTAAGCAATGCTGCTGGAAACAAGCCACTGGCTTTGGCTACCTCAGGTAACAGCCTCCTGTGCGTGAAGCTGCGCTGTGTCCCCGTGGCAGCACCCACGAGTGCACGTGTCCCCGTGCTGGGCACGTCAGGTCACTCGAGGTAGCGGGGCGCGCAATAAACGTGTGTCCTGTCGTGCACCTTGCACGATGATGTTCTGAGACACTTTAGATGCCTTCTAATATGGAGCAGTAGTTGGAAGTTGCCTTTGTTATCTGAACTGCAGCACCTTGCAGTGTAAGCCGATAATTCCTTTTGTAAACTACATGCATTAAGACAGTCTTACCTTTACACTGGCGAATGCATTTTCTACCAGCAAAATGCTCTGCAGAGCTGTGTGTCAAGCTGATCTGACTTGGCAAGTTTTGCTTTTGCAGTGTGGTGGGGCTTTTCAATGGCAAAATTAGCTCCCCGATGTAGTCATAGTGGTGTCTCATGAGCAGATACAACTACTAGGGTAGCTGGGAATGGAAGACCCATCAAGAGGGGAGAGGGCAGGGATACTTCAAGTGTAAATACTGCTTCTGAACTTACTTATCTGTTGAAATTCAGCTGTTCAGGACAGACCTTGCAGACCAGGCAAACTAACTGCTACCATACAGCAGCTGTTCTACAGCAGATTCCTCCTCAGACGTTTGTCCTTTCTGCTTGCCACCTCTAGGGGCTTGTGTTGTTGCTAGCATCTGTTTTGGGGAAAAAAAAAAAAAAAAGGGCTTGACTGCAGTTTCCTGTAGGAAAAGAAAAAAACCCACCTTGAGTTCCATTTAAAAGCTGGGTGCACCCTGAGATATGTCACGTATAGCACATCAGTTTTCCTCAATTGGCAAAAAAGTGGTGAAACGTGCTAGCTCCCCACTGCAGCTGTCGACCTTAAGCGCTGGGTTCCCGAGCTCCCTGTGTTAAAGGCAGCTGTGCATTCTCCTGCATCCTGCAGAGTTGCTGGCTGGTCCAGCTCAGGTACAGCTGAAACCACTCCTCACCCCCCACGCCTGGCCTGTGACCTGTCGCTCACAGAAGCAGTGATGTATACTTTCCCTTTCAACAGGTTTTTCTTACTCTTCTGGCTCCGTGGCAGTCAATGGAACTCTTTCAAACAGCCCAGCCCATCTTAACCATAGTGTTGATCAGGCAGCTCTGGACGACTCTGGGAGTCTCTTTAACTCAGTAGGGTCTCGGAGTTCCACTCCACAACATCCTTTGCTAATGATGCAGTCAAGGAACTCTGGGCAAAACTCCCCTGCTCACCAGCACTCAACAAGCCCCAGGTTAAATGGCACCTCCCAGAGCCTGGTAGGGGTATTGCAATATGCAGATGCTCAGAAGATGTTTGCCGAAGGAACAAAGGGGGATCTTCAGTCTGATGCAGCGTTTTCAGATCCTGAGAACGAGGCCAAGAGAAGAATCATCTTTACAATCTCTCCTAATACAGGACATGTAAAACAATCCCCTTCCAACAAGCACAGTGCTCTGCCCCCGAGCGCTCGCCTGGACTGTGGCCAAGCACACGCGCAGGATGGGAAGAAGCGGGGGCGGCGGAAGAGATCTTCTACGGGGACTCTCAGCGGGAACGCCGGGGTCTCCCCGAAGCGCAAATCCTTGCCTGCTGTGTCGGGACTCTTTACGCAGCCATCGGGTTCACCGCTCAATATTAACTCCATGGTAAGGGCAAAAATGAAGAGCTCTCGCAAAACACAAGGCCCTTTCGATGAGAAATAGGTTCAAATTGCTGCGTTCCTTAATGTACTGACAGGTTTTACCAAGCTAGTGGCTAAAATTGGCTTGAAGAGCCTACCTATCGGAGCCTATGTGAGAATGACCTTTGTGAGAGGCTGGTGAATATAAAAAGTTGAGTACCTGTTTCTGTAGGGGCAGAAGATCTTCAAGGAGGGATTTTTTTAATCAGAATATGAAATACTAAACTAATCTCTTCGGTTTAGTTCAGACCCTTATGGCAAAGAGCTTGTGTCTTCAACAAGGGGTTTTTTTGTTTGTTTTTTAAGGCTGAGTTTAAGGCTGACTAAACAGTGTGAGAGTGCCAGAGGCTCACGGCCTTCCCCCGTTGCTGAGCTTGCTACACAGGTTGTGTTCATGTGATCCAACCACAGTAGCGGTTGGAAAAGAAGTGTATTTATCCCATCATGTTCTCATTTTTGCATTTAAACATAAAATCAAACTCTTAAAACTAGATATTTTTCCAAGTTGTCTTAAAGCCCTTGCCCGTGGCTCTAGTGCAGTGCTCAGCGTGCACACACCTTGTTCTGATATCTTGAACACGATGCTTTGTTTCTAAGGGGATACTCTTCTCCTTACCTGTTCTCTTTCCTTCTCGACCAGGTCAATAACATTAACCAGCCCTTAGAAATAACAGCCATTTCCTCTCCTGAAAACTCCCTGAAGAACTCTCCTGTTCCTTACCAGGACAATGACCTGCCCCCGGTGTTGAAAAAGGAAAAGCCGCTCGTTCAGACCAACGGCGTTCATTACTCCCCTCTAACGTCAGATGAAGAGCAGGGATCCGAAGATGAGCACAATAGCACCAGGTGAATACACAGGCACAGATGCCACGATGAGAGTTCTCGGCTTTTCCTGGGTGTTTTAGACTAGAGGATTCTGTTAGGTCTTTTCTGTTTGCTGCCTTTACTTAGAGAGTGATTCCACTGGGCCACTTGTGAGGCTGAAGTTATCAGAAAATTATATAGGAAGCAGTGCTTGAACAAGTGGGAATCTGTTCTTGCTGTTTGCTGTGTATCTGGCCTTTGTAAGAAATAGTATAGAAATGATTTTTTTTAAATTACTTTGGAGTTACTGGGGCCATGGATATAACTTTTAACCAAGAATCTGCCTCCCTGTCACTCCCTGCTTTCAGCTTGATCAAGAATTCTTCCTACTGCAAAATGTTGTGTTTTGCTCTGAATATTGCTGCGTCCTGCCTGCATGTGCGTGCAATGATTTCTTTTTCTTGTTTGAGGCACAAGAAAAATAACCAATATTGAGATGATAGCAGCAGCCTATTTCTTTTCTTGACATTAGAGCAACAGTAAAGTTCTCTGAACATAAAATGATCTTGAGAAAGAGTGCAAATTCTTAACAGCTTCTGCTCAGAGTTTTTGGTGGATTTAAAAAAAAAATGGTTTAAGTGCTTCTAGTAGAAATGTGCTTTCACAAATGACTTGCTTTTATACTCTAGACAACTCTTAAGACATGAACGTGAGGAAGATAAGCTACAAGGGTAATGTACAACAATAAGACTGCAATTAGTGTTATAACATTCTTTATTTTCTCACTAGAATTGAGAGGAAAATTGCCACGATATCGCTGGAGAGCAAATCTCCACAGAAGACTGTTGAAAACGGTAGGTGCGAGGAACATTAATCATTCATCTTAATGGTTGGAGTTGGAAATAAGTTGTCTGATGCCCACTTTTTAAGTGATGTTTCTACACTCGTGTGCTTTTGAGCAGACTACAACTCTGCTGGGGCTTTACGTAATCGTCATTAAGACGTATGGCCGATATTTACAGAGCTTGGGGCAGTTCTGTCTCTATCTGACTTTTGTTTTTAATGGCACAGGGCTTGGGAAGAGGTTTGTAGTGCAGGGACTGAGAAGGGAGTGGATTAACCTTGGACTTCTTCAGAGCACTGAACGAGCTTTGGAGCTCGATTAGGTGACTTCTGTCGAGTATTTCTGCCTTTGAATCAAACAGAAGCACAGCCTGATTAAATATGGGTGCTGGTGGAGGGGAGAGGGAGCAAAACCAAAAAAACCCCTCCCTATCCTTACTAAACAGACTCAGCAAAAGCTGTTCTTTTGATGTTTTTGTTACCTTTTCTTCCAAACCAGGCGGCAGTTTACCCGGGAGGAAACAAGCACAAACCAACGAGAACATAAACAGCAGTAAATGGAAATCTACTTTCTCCCCGATATCCGACATCAACCTGTCCAAAACTACAGAAAGTCCCTTGCAGTCCGCCGCCTCTCTGAGCCAGAATTCGCTCTTTGCCTTTCGGCCTCCCGCTGAGGATAGCCTAGCCATGGACTCCAAGATCACGGCACACGCGAGGAAAAGCATTGCCCTGCCCTCCTCCGGGGCAGACGGGCTCAGCCCCAGTACAAACTCCACTAATGGGTTCACGTACAACGGTGGACTGTCCGCAGACATGGGTTTACACAGCTTTATTGATGGTGCTTCTCTGCCGCATAAGACTTCGGACGTGACTTCCAACTGCTCCCTGGGGTTTCCGTCCCAGCGAAGCAAAGACGGGGGGGGGTTGGAAACGAACCCTTTTTTGAACAAGAGGCAGCTCGAAGGCCTCAGCAGCACGAAAGGAGAAGACTTAAATCGGTCAGGGGTCAAAAACAAAGAGATCAGCGAAATAAGCATCCGCACGGGGGGTTCTTCGGAAAAAAACTCTTTGCAGCATAACGGGAAGGTCGGCAAAGGAAGGGACCGAGATGTGGAGTTCAAAAATGGCCACAACCTTTTCATTTCTGCTGCTGTTTCATCTGGTGGCCTTCTGAATGGTAAAAGCCTTTCGACTGCTGTTTCTTCAGCAGGCAACCCAGCGTCTTCTGTTCAGCCGCACCATCCGTTCCTAAACGCTCTGACCACTGGATCCCAGTTCCCCCTTGGCCCCATGGCCTTGCAAGCAAACCTCAACTCAGTGACAAATTCCTCAGTATTGCAGTCCTTATTTAATTCAATGCCAGCTGCTGCCAGTCTGGTCCACGTGTCATCAGCTGCAACCAGACTGACTAATTCTCACACTATGGGGAACTTCTCTCCTGGGGTTACAGGTGGAACAGTTGGAGGTAGGCAGAACTCTTTCTCTGGTATAAGACAGGGCCTAAAGGAAAGTCTGACTCTGCCTCTCCAGGGGTGAAACCCTTTCACTTCTGCAGGATGTGAAGCAGATCTGTCCCGCATAACCTGTCTCCTCTGTCTCCTGGAAATGCTAGGATGAGTGCAGTTCCCCACAGTGAAATCTCATGAGCTTTGTCTACTAGATGAGCATGTTGTATCACCTTAATGAAAGAATACACCCCGACTTTGTGATTTCCTATTGTATGCTTGTTCAGATGTTGCTGTGTTGGAACCGACTTAGGTCTGCCTGCAGGTAAAAGATTTTAACTTGTCATGTTACCAAGTTAAGGATCTCTAACTTGACAACTTGACGAAAGGTTGAGATTAGGCCTTGAATGGATGTAGCATGATCCAGGAGGAGCAAAAACATCAGTGTCTCTTCAGAGGAGATGGTGTTGGGAATTGCGTAGCATTCTGGCTCTTGAATGGACACGAAGAGCATTTCTTTGCCAGGAAGGGCAATGCCATATGCACCTTGCGCTTCTGAGATTCTGCACAGGCTTGGCTTCTGTGGCCCAAACTGGAGACAAGCTGGCAGGAGTAGAAGATAGTCTGAACCTGCCAAAACTAAGGGGCAGGGGCGGTTTTTTCTTACCTGTCCATAATCGTTCAGGCACCATGTCGGGAAATCCTAACTCTCACATCTCTCAGCATGTAGATTTGCTGGAAATACAATCTCCCCTCTGCTGCCCTGTAAGTGGGAAAGCAGGAGGGTGGGGAGGGAAGAGCAGCAATTTGAGTCTTCAAATAAACAACTCTAGAGACCACGTAATCTCATCAAAAGTCCACCTGGGTGGTGTAGAACTGAGAGTTCTTGGGTCTGACCATTTTTCCTCGTGCCATTTAGAGGTTGGCAGTAGGAAAGGTAAGTGAAATCTTTTGTACCTCCTGGCCTGCACCATTATCTCTCATTGCTTGCTGCTATCTCATGCTGCATATGTTTGTATGGGGCTGTAACTACTATAATTTTGCTTGGTTTTGTTTGTTTTTGTTTTCTTTGTTTTGCTTTTGTTTTGTTTTGTTTCTCTTGTCACTTGAGACTGTACAAAGCCCATCTGTTGAAGCTGAGTTTTTCTCTCCTGTTTGCAGGTATTTTTAACCATGCGGTGCCTTCTGCCTCCTCTCCTCATCAATTCGGAGCCAGTTTCAGCAGCAGTGCTGTCTCTAGCAGCACCGTGCTAAGCTTAAACCCTCTGCAGGCTGTTGCCAGCACCTCATCCCCATCCTTCCCGACCCCCTCCTCTAATTTAGTAACATCTAGCGAGAGTAGATCCGCTCAGCAGCTCAACAGAGCGCCAGTGCAATCTGTCTTTCATGCCCCTCCTAACGTCTCGTTGCCTCCTCCTCCTCCATTACTTGCTTCTAACCCTGAGCCCGCTCTTCTGCAGACCCTGCCGTCCATCCCCCCCGGCGAAGCTTTCTTGCCCTCCTCCTCTGCTGCTTCTGTCCAACCTGCTAACGCTTCTTTGTCTATTAAGCTAGCTTCTCTCCAGCACAAAACCTCCCGCCCCTCCTTCACAGTCCATCACCCGCCTCTGCCCCGCTTGGCGCTGGCCCAGACCGCGCCGGTGATCGCGCAGTCCAACGCCGCCGGCACGTCCGCTATGTGGGTTACACTTGGCATGCAGCCTCCTTACGCTTCGCACCTTTCTGGGGTTAAGCCACGATAAAGAGCTTGCTTAGCTAACAGTTCTTATCCTGTAAGGTAAGGCTAGAGGGAAAAAAAAAAGCAGGGGTTGCGTGCGAGATGCTCAATGATGCCTCTTCCTTTGCAGAGCCAGGGTGGGAATGGGCTCGGTGAAGGAGAGCCCTGAGCTGGGGGAAGCGGTTACGGCAGAGGATGGAGAGTCTTAATGCCTCTTGGTTGGGAGTCAGGATTTCTCGACACGGAGTGCTCGCTCTAGTAACTCGGGTCTGTCTCATCCGACATGAGGATGATGTTCCGGTTGGGATTGCTTCTTGAAAACGTTTTTTTGTTTTTTTTTTCTTTGACGATTCGAAATCAGGAGGAAATGTCTATTTTTTAGGTATGTTTTTATGTGGATGTTGGAAGTGGTTGTTGCCTACTCCGATTCGCCCTTCCCTTGCCCTCTGAAAGGTTGCATCTCCCTCAAGTCCATGTTCCTGTAGCGTTAGGACGCGTGCAAAGGCGCTGCTTTGTGACTCTCTGTGGCAATGTGGTCCTGTTTTCATAGTGTCAGTCAACAACAGCTGCTCTGAGTACTTAAAACCCCTCCAGGTTATAAGTTGCAGCCTTGTCTTGGAAAGCAAACGCACTGCTCCTGCATTGCAACTGGCGCATCCCCTTGCAGCCCTGCAAAACGAAGGAGCAAAAGCAATTACGAATCATGACCGCCTGATGCAAACACGGGCAGCCAAGAAGGGTTATGTGGAACTGGGTTAGAATAAAGCAGGAAGGCCTCGTTACCTGTGCTCTGCAGCTTGGCTGCGTTTCCATGATAGCGCCGACAGCAACCGACTCCATCGGGTGCTGGATTTATGCTCACTTTGGCAGTCACTAACTTACTGGGTAGACCGTGAAGGGGAAGGTAGGGAATACACAGGGTTAACTGTAGCCCATGCAGAGGCTGTGGAAGGGAGGAAGATCTCGGGATGGTGTACGTGTCTACTCGAGTATTTCAATGCCCTGCAGCGCAATGCCAGAACAAAGTGTTACCAGCACAGAGTTGGGTCCTGTTGTTGTGAAAATACTCTGTGGTGTTATGATGTAACTCATGATTGCCAAGTTAACTGAGTGTGTTAGGCCCCAGAGCTTGCTCCGTGCTTTCTTGTAGGTCTTTGCTATTGTTGCTGTTCGTTGATACCAAAGTAACATACAGTATATGACTGAATACTCTTTGCCGCTTATAAAACATTTGACTCAACCACAATCTACCTGAGAGATTCTTTTGGCTGTGCATTGTGTATAGTGTTTTCATCATCAAATGGTTCCACAGAGGTGAAAAATCCTCACGTAGGCTTTTTGTGAGGCAGGTAAGTATTGCCTTGATACTCATAAGCCAGGAAATGAGGTCAGTAGCAGTTCAATACTTTGGCCCCTGCACATTAACAGGGACTAATGCAGAAGAGCATGGTGGTTACTCAGTAGGTCTGAAGGACACCAGATGGAAATAAGAGTGGGGAAATGGGATGAGGAGGTTTAGGCTTTGCATTTTGTGTACGTGCGTGCCTCGAATGAGAGCAGCGTGGAAATCTGAAGCAGTTCCCAGAACTGGGGTCGTGCTCTGCTAGGCAGCAGATGATGTGCAACGGAGGCGCACGGTAGCTGTGGTCCAGCACGGCGCCGTGCTCAAACGCAGGTCGAGCGTTTGAGCAACTGCGCTGATATGAGTGCCTGTGCTCAAAGGCCCCGCGGAACTGAGGGTGAAATCTGGATTTGGGGGCTGAAATAATCTGCTTTGCTTCTCCTGATGTTTCTGAAACTGGGTAATAACCTGGCCCCAAGATCATGAAACACAAAAAAAGGTGGTGGGTGGGAAGGAAATCAGTGTGTGCTAGAAGAAAGCTGCAGTACTGAATGCAAGAACATTTTCGCCACTCTTTGAGGTCAGTCACATGAGCTTGATTTGATTATCACCTCCGTTATGTCTAATTGTGACTGGGTGCAGGCAAGAATCATCCCTTCTCCACCGGCTGCCGGGTCTCAGTACAGTGTGGACTTGATTGTCACGCCTAACCTGTAGTAGAGTTTGTCTCTTATTTAGATGAGTCTCTTCCTCTCCTGTTGTGCAGGTAACTAGGATTTCTACCTCAACCCAATGTGACCTATGCAAGGACAACGTGGACCAACTTCACTCGGCTTCCACTGAAAGGTGCTCACCTGGCCTGTGCAGGGGTTTCTACTCTTACTACTGGACAAAATAAAAACACACACAAAAAAAGACCTAAACAGCAGAGAAAACATTATTTACTGTGAATCGGAGTAAAAAAAAAAAAAAAAAAGGAAAAAAAAAAAAGGAAAATGAAATGCTTAAAGCTCCAGTTTGTATTGTTGATAGTTTAGATAAACTATTTATCTTTTTTTAAAGTGAAAACAATTTTGACTTATTTTATTCCACCTAGAGTCATAAATACAACTTATTATTAAATACTCTGAATAATAAAGGACTGGCACACCAGCAGAGATCTAAAGAGCCTCCTCTCGGTGCTATTTCATCCGTCAGAACTGTGCCTCTAGTTTGAATCCTTGGTGCTGAATTTGGAGGGTTGACCAATGCCAAACCCAGTTCTCAGAAAGGAAGGTCTGCGTTTTATTTATTCAGCTTGCTCTGTTCATATACCAAAAACTGCCCGTGGTCCGCAGCAGCGCGAGCCATCGAGCGCGGCAGCTCCGTTCTGAGCCGAGCCGCGCGCTCGCTTAACTGGGTGCTCTTGGCCCGTGTCCGTGGCGCACGGGAACTCGGTACTCCCCTCCGGACCGGCAGCTACGTCCCCTGGCTCCAGCCGGGGAAGCTCAGCCAATGCAGGCACAGTTTGAACCGGAGAAATCCACGTCCTGCCCCGTTCAAACTACTTCACTGGGCCATTCGCAGTCGCTGGTGGCACTCGAGTCACTGTGAATTTTGGGAGGCAGTCCGGTAACTTTGTTTTGGGATGTCTTTGGCATATGAACAGGGTGCATAATCACTGGTATTGGTCACGCCCTTGCCGACACCCCTGGGTAGACCGAAAATCATGCTTCTGTACTGGTGCAGGTAGCATATTTTCTCAGCTCGTTGTTGTTGTTCCAAGTACGATGTATTTTTTTTAGTAGGGTTTTGATACTTGATTCGGAAATGGCTTAGCCGTGTACATTTATTGACTAAAGTGCATTTTGCTTTTGTGTTTCTTTGCTTTAAGTAGGTCTAAATGGTAGTTCACAAACACACCGTGATCTAGCTTAACGTGCTGCCGCACTCGGACTGGTCCCTTGCATTGTATTGTGACTTGGTGTTCGGTGTACAGAAAGTGCCGCTCTGAGCAGCGGCTGTATTTTATAGAGATGTGATGAAAATTTATAAATTTCATATACTTTATTTCCTTTATTTTTAGATTGTACAATGCACAGTAAGCTTGTAAAAAAGAAAGAAAAAGAAAAGTTATTTATTCAAATGCTCAAAATGTGGAGAATGATATTCCATTATATAGAAATCACTTTGGTCCATAGTTCGTTCCAGACCAAGCAACAGAAGAGGAAACTATAGTGAAAGGATGGGGAATTGCAACAGCCAAATGACGGGAGTTGTTAAGAGCACATAGACTAGGGTAAGAGCACGCGTGGGCCTGGGCGCAGCCGTTGGGTTGGGTGCTGGCCGGGCGCCCGAGGGGCAGCGCTGGCGGCTCCGCCTCGGAGGCGCCCCGGGCCGGGGGCTCCCTGGGGAGTCGCGGAGCTCCAGCCCTTGGGCATCACCGTGCCAGGCCCCCGATGGAGCCTCCTGCCGCGGTCACGAAACGCGGTGCTCGGTGCGCTCGTCCCGTAGCCGCTGCCGTCGTCGTGGGGTGGCGAGGCGCTCCTGCGTGCGCGCTCCGCGTGGCCGTGGATGCGGCGCTGGCCGCGTTCAAAGCGGCGCTGGGGCAAGGAGCGGCGTCCGCCGTAGGTGTCATCGTGCGCAGCGGCGGTCGATGGAGCGTTGCCTGTTGTTCATCGCAAAGGGATGGGGTTTATCCCCCTGGAAAGTAGGGGCGCTGGGGGCTGCTCTCTGCTTCGTGCGCGGGAGAGGAGTTGACGGCGGTGCGCCCTGCTGAGGTCTGACAGCAAGCCCAGACCCCGGGAAAGGGAAGGATGCCCAGGGGGTGATGGCTGAGAAACATCCCGTAGCTTCTAGTAGGAGCCGTGCCCAGTTTGTGTCCTGGAATCCAGGACAGTGTAGCCCAGGTATTGCTCAGCTGGGCAACTCCAGCTCGTCAGGGTCCCTGGGGAGGTGGGAGTTGCAGAGCCGCCCTCGAGCCCTTCCCCGGGACAGGCAGAGTGCTGGGGCCCGTGGCAGGGCTCAGTGTGCGAGGCCGCGTGTAAGCGATGGCTGGAAGGGCTGTAGCCTTAATCACGTTTCTGTCCGCTCCCCCTCCTGCTATCCCTGACGTGCGAGCAGGAGCAAATAGCAGAATTAGTCAGTGAGGTCTGGAGGAGGGAGGAAGATGCTCGTTAGCCCTCCTGGCTCCTCCTCACCCCAAATGCAGCAGGGAGGCTCGGTCGGCACCCCGGAGATCGTGCCTGCGTTCGGCTCCCGGGGCGCGCGCAGGACGCCCTCGAGGACGGTGCTTTCGGTGCAGAAGGAGCCTTGGGAGGTGTTGAGGTCCTCGCTCACCTCCGAGGGCCCTGCCCGAGGCTCCGGCCCTGGGTGCTGCCCCGGGGCCACGCAGGGAGCGGGTCCTCCCCGGCTCCCTTCGCTCGAGGTTGGCGGCGTTTCAGAGGTCTCGGGCGCGGTCGGAATTGCCGGAGCCGTCGGAGCAAACGCCCTCGGCGGGAACTCGAGATGTGACCTGGAGCGCGTTCCCTGTGGGAAGAGCAGGATGCAGCCGGCCCTCGGTGCGGGCTGCGGGAGGGGCCGTCCCGTGTGCGGGGATGGCGGTGCTGGCCGCCCTGGTGATGCGTGGCGCCTGCGCGGGACCCTCGGGCACCCGTCACCGAAGCAGGGTGAGCGGGTGGGCACCCGCTGGGGATTTTTAGCTGGGCAGCGCTTGGGACTTGGCTCATCCTTTGGGAAAACCAGAGGAAACCCTCGCTCTGCCTGGCTCTGTCCCAGGAACAAAAGCCTCCTTGGGATTCTGTCTGCCAGCAGCCCGGGGCCTCAGACCTCTGCTTGCACCTCCCGTCCTCTGTGGAGGCTGGGCCTTCATCTACCTCTTCGTCACCTCAGGCCGGCAGTTCTCGGCGCCCGTTGCAGCCGCCTGCAGCCTCCCAGGGCTGCTCTGGCCCTGCCGGCGCCATGTCCGTGCCCGGCGTCGTGTCCGTGCCTGGCGCCGTGGCACCTGCAGCTCCGTGGCCTTTTGTAGACGCGTTTCCTTGGGGCCCTTCCAGGAGTCCCGTAAGCTGATGTGACGGGAGCCCGGGAGACGCTGCCCTCGCCCTGCCCGGTGCTTCGTCCCGTTGGGGCCGCGGTGCTCCTGCGTGAGGATGTGGGGCTGCTGTCCTGCTGTTGGTTCCTTCTGGAGAAGCGGCTGAGGTTGCCGAGGCCTTTGAGCCCTTCCTCTTCCCCGCTTGGTGCATCCTCTGCCCCCGGCCGCGAGCTGGGGCAAGGTCCGTTTGCTTTAGGGTTGCAGAAGTTCTTGGAGGCCTTCGGAGATGGAGAAAAGCTCAAGTCCGTGTGAGTGCCAGTAGAAAACCCTTGTGACCTTCACATGCGAGCGCAGGGCCGGAGATGCGAAGCCTGTTTTCAATAATTAGAGCTACATTTCAGTAACCCAAGCCAAAAGAGCGAGTTCCAGAACGAATTCCTTCTGGGTTACAGCTTCCTGCCCTGAGCCCGAGCCCTTCATGGCTGTCACAAATGGTCCTTCTCATCCGTGTTGCCGCTGCCAGCACGGGTCTCGGCGGGAGGTTCAGACACATCTCGTGGTGTGAGCGGGGCCAAAGGACGTGGAGGCTCCCGGCTGCCGTGCGGGCTCTGCGTGGACCCTGTGCTGGGCATCGCGCTGGGCATTGAGCAGTGCTGAGGGACACGGAGGCTCCCGGCCGCCGTGTGGGCTCCACGTGGGCTCTGTGCTGGGCATCGCGCTGGGCATCGAGCGGGGCCAAAGGACGCGGAGGCTCCCGGCCGCCGTGTGGGCTCCGCGTGGGTCCCGTGCTGGGCATCGCGCTGGGCATCGAGCAGGACCCCCCGCCCCTTTTGGTGATTTGCTGCTTTGCCCCGTGTGGCTGCGGGCGGAGGCGGGACGGGGCTCGCGGGGTGGGTTTGGGCTGGTGCTGGAGCCCCCCCGGGCAGCGGCTTGGGCAGGGCAGGGTGCACCCGGTGCCTGTTGCCTGGGGCGGACCCGGCCGTTTCCTCGGGAAGGTGCAAATGCTTCTGTGGACAATCACTGGGCACGGCTCGGGCTGCAGATGCAGCGCGAGGGGCGAAGGGAAGGGGCTCGTGAGGCGGCTGCCGGCAACGGGGAGCCGCTCGGATGCACTTTAGAGAGGGGTTTGAGCGCCGTTTCCTGCTGGGCTTGCTTTCTTCTCTCATTGAATCCTCCCCAGGTTTGGCCTCAGTCTGTGTCTCCTTGTCAAGAGCTGCTGGGCGTTGGTTCTTGCTGGGCTTGTGTTTAGAGAAGCAGCTCTGCTCCCGCCACCCGTCCCGTTTTTCCATGTGGAAGAGAACCTGAGTGCGGGGAAGAGCCGGGAGGGAGCGGCAGAGCGGCGCCCACCCGGCTCCGGCTCCGGCTCCCTCCGGGTGGGACGCGGAGCCCTCAGCAGCGGTTCGGAGGCCGGCGCCGGCTTCCCGCGTCGCCAGGTTTGCATGGAGGGCCCAGCTCTTTGTGACCTCTGTGGGTGCGCGAGTGTCCCCGTGTCCCGCTCCGTGTCCTGCTCCAATCCCGGTGCCGCAGGCGGGGGCTCTGCAGAACCGGCCAGGGCTTGCAGGCAGTCGCCGGACTCGGTGACGCTGCTCCGTGCTCGGGCCTGGCAGGGTCACATCCTTAAACCATGGAGGCCTCGTCCGCCCGCGGCCGCCTGCCCGCGCCGGGTTTAGCGTCGCCGCTGCCGCGGCTGGAGGCTCCCGCGCTCGGAGCTCGTCCTCGTGCTGCCCGTGGGGCTCCCCCGGCTCCGTCTCGGCCGTTCCCGGCGGCCCTTTACGCAGCCGGGGCGGGAGCTGGTGCCTTCCGACCCCGGCCCCTGCTCTCGACGTGCCCGGGCGGCCCCGGGGACCCTTCCCGTGTCGGAGGCTCCCAATGCCCCGGGGCCGCCCGTGGCGGAGGGTCCTGGCGGTGACGCCCTGCGCGTCTCCACCCGCTCGCTGCATTGAAACCCGACCTCGGAGCACAGGCGGTGGGAACCTGAGGATCACGGGCACACGACCGTGCACGTGTATAAATACAGATACGTGTATCGCAGAGAGGGAAATCTCCCAACTAAGCCAGGTGGTCAGCTACAAAAATTCTGCTTTTCTGGTTTTGCCTGAGCTCAAACCGCTTGAGGAGGAGGAGGGGATGCAGTGGAGGGCGAGCCGCCGTTAGTGACGCTTGAAATTGCCACGTGGGGAGAAGAAACCGGGCAGCGTTTTTGTGAACTACTCGGCAGCACCGAGGAGAGAAACACGGGGACTGGGGTGGGGTCGGAGAGCGGCGGTGTGCGGGCTGGCTCCTCCGGTTCTTCCCTCTTTCCTTCGCTCCAGCATTTCCATAGCTTGCGTGTCGGATTTCCGTTCAAAGCTGGATTTAGAGTTTTTCTGTTGTGCCATATTTTAATCCTTTTGCATTATAAATATATATTTAGGTTGAATGATGCTATTTTTGTGAACTTCAGGGTTTAGAACCAAAGGGAAAAAGACAATTGGAAATAACTCCTCCAGTTAATACCTATGGACTCTCTTTCCGAAGAGGTTTCGGGAGATTTTAGAGCTTGAAAAATGAAATTTGCTTTTCAAACAGTTTTTAACGTGCTGACCCTGAAGTTCCCAAGTTTGTGATCCTTTGGTGGCTGTCCTTTTTCTTTTTTAAGGTACATCTGGTTGCTTTTCCCGGTGCAGTTAAATCAGCCTTGAGAAATGTCCCGTTTCTGGAGTTGCCGAGGAAGAGGTGGCAGGGGCCGCTCCTCCCGGCGGGGCGGTTTTTAGCCCGTCGGTCTCTTGCGGGATGGATTCGGAGTGAGAACCCGGCTGCTCTGGGTGTCTGCGGGGCCGGGCGGGCACGCGGGGCCGAGGAGGGGGCTGTTGCTCAGGAATTGATCAGTAAACTTCTAACTACTACTAAAAATCCATTCTGCAGTGGATTTTTTTAAAAAATACCCATTTTCTTAGAACAGTGATATGGGATGTTTCCTAGTGAATAGGAATTAGTTTATATAATTTAGCCTATTAAACTGAATTATTTAAAATTCAAACTTCCCCTAATTTATCTTTTTTTGTTTATTTTGTTTGTTTTGGGGTTTTTTTTGCCGGTAAGTTGTCCTGTCATTCCTTTCATTCTTCCATAGAAATAGTGTGAATTCTTCTGCTGTGTATATATGTATGTATAATATATATATATATTTCCACCCTACCTTTCTAATTTTCCACAATGTAAAAGTTAGTTTCTTTCTCCCCCGCCCTCACTTTAATTTCTTGTGTCTTTCCCTGGATTTGTAACTGAGACGATGCTTTGAAGTTTGGTCTTTCTATTAAAGTGTCTGTATTTTAATACACGGCGCTGTTGTGGAGTTTCACTGCTTCCGCAGGACGGAGCCGCACGGGGACGGCGTCCCGGGGACGGCGTCCGGGGCCAGCCCAGCAAAGGAGCCACGGGCCCGGCCGGCAGCTTCCCGCACGGAGGGGCGGCCCCAGCTCCCTGCGCCTGCCCCCAGCTCTGGGATTAGGCGGCTCGTCCAGCTCGTGCCGAGGCTGGAGCCGGGTAAGGTGACAGGGTTCGACGCGCCACTCGGGACACCCACCCGGTCGCGACCCCCCCCTCTTTGCTTCCAGCTTAATTCCATGCACTGCAGCCTAAGGCAGGCCCCAGATTTGGGATCCTCCCTTCAAAGATTAGGTCATTCCAAGCTCGTAGCTTGCTGCGGGCTGGAGAGCCGGATTCCCGCAATGTGCGGATCGCGCTCGGAGCAGGAGGGCTGCGTTGCTCAGGGCTCTCCTAGGAGCACGAGCTCCCCCTCTCCATCCTCCCCAGCCCCGTCCCTGGTCTCTTAGAACAGCCCCGAGCGCCACGGTGATTGAAACAAACTTTTATTGGAAACATTCGTCGTACAACAGATAAAACAGCTTCAGGAGGTGCTCAAGGAGCCTGTAACTCACTGCTCATTGGAAAAGGCCCTTGAAATACAAAAAGCAGAGTGAACAGAGTAGAAAAAAATGAACATTTGTCTATAAATCACCAGCAGTTAATGCGGATCTCTAAAGTGGCTACAAGTACCATCTTCCCTTACTCCTGAAACCTAACCCAGTGTCCTAGGACTAGTCTTGGCGCTGACCTAGCTAACCAAGTTACCGGGCCTGGGAAAGGCCTGGGTAACTTTTTCACAGCATTTGTCTTACATTCAGTTACGAAATGTCACTGTTGCTTCTTAAATAAGCGTTGGGAGTCGTTCTTGCTCACCCGACTGTTCCCTACATCTAAATAAAATGCCCGTGGGATACACAGTGAAGGCGGCAGGCGCCTGACCTGCCTTCTTGAAAGGAGGGGACCCTCTGCTCGCTCCGCCGTGCCCGACGCGTCTGTCACCAGGGCACTCGAAGGCCTCTCTGGCGTGCGGATGGACAAACCTTTCCATCGTCACAGTAACTCGGGTTGCTCTTTGCCCCAGCAGCAAGTTGGGACCCTGCTCCTGCACTGAAGTAAAGCACAGAAGGCTCATGAGGATTAAAATGCTCTTAAACGTCATCTGAGGACACTAATTCCCTAAAGCACAAGCCCTGATACAGCCCTGCTTTTAATCCCTTACTGCTGCTTCCTCTAGAGTTGCCATCTGTCAGCAAAAATAACCTATTTTCTGCTTCCGAGCTCTCAGGTCCCCAGGTTATGGTGCAGGACAGCTGTCCCTCTGCTATTTTGGTAAGGGCTGGAGCAAGCACCTGGAACCGCTGCGGGGAAATGCAAGATCTGGGGACAGAAAGGGAAAAAATCTCGGGCTTGAGGTTAATAGTAAAACATCAACGGCATCTGCCACTCTATTGCCCCCAGCATGAGGTAAAGAAGGGAGGCCAGGCCCCTAAAGCTTGCACACGCAGGCCCTGGTGCCTGCGTTAACTCCCCATTAAAGGGGAAGAGCCTCTGGCTTTGCCCTTGCAACGTGGATGGCAGCACGGGCTGCTCGCACCCCGCCTGCTCTCCTGCACAACTGCAGAGCTGGGCAGGGGGAAGCTGCAAAACCCCCGTGCTCAGGCAAGCCCGAGGGCTTCTGCTGCGTCAAGAGAAGCCTCGTGCTGCACCCTTCGGTCGTCACCTGTGTGAAAATGTTACCTGGGAGCTTCCACACAGATTTCTGGAGGGAATAGATCTTCTTCCATGAGCTGCAGTGCTTGGTTGCACCGTCTGCTACTTCAGAAGCCACCTCTGGGCTTGGAGGGACTGTCCTGGTGGCAACTGCCATGTCTGGCCTGCCCTGCGTGCACGGGTGGAGCTTCTGCTCTCCGTCCTGCAGCCCAGTCCCAGGAGCGCTGCCCCTCTTGGATGCTGATTGTCATTACCAGAGTCCCGGGGGACACAGGGAGAGCCAGCGCGGGTCTCTGTGACCTTGGCAGGCAGAGCTTCTGTCCCTCTGCAAGCTTCCAAAGGCGGAAAAGGCTGCAGTCAGGGCTCGGGGAGCGCGGTGCTAACGCATGGATGCCATAAGCTCCCTGGGCTTAACTGCAGTTCTGCCCGCCCTGGGGCGCACAGAGCGAGCAGAAGCGCACGTAGCGGTTCCTACATTTCCAAACCTCGTTGCCTGGCTGTCCTCTCCAGGGAGCTCAATAACTGCAGCCCACTGTGCTGCAGAGGGCAGCAGGATCGCGAGACGTGGAGCTTGCAGCCTGCCGCTTGGCAGCCAGGCAGCCTCGACTGAGACGTGAGCTAAAAACCTCCGTGTGGGCTGGCGCTGGGGCCAAGCTTCATCAGGCCTCTAGGACCCAGCACCACCTGCCCAGGGAAGGGAGAAGACCCTCCTCAAGAGGTGCCAGGGGCTGCCCGGACATTGCTGCCCTGACCTGGGGCAGGCAGTGCTCCTTCCTGCGGCTGCAGCAGTGGCTGAGGTGCCAGCGGGAGTCCCTGCTCCTCCTCGCTGAGCCCCTCCTGGCCTTCAGACTCCGCTAGCAGATGTCTCAGCACCTGAAATGGCTCCGTGACAAACAGGAGAGGACATGGCGGGGTTAACCCTGCACAGAAATGGCAATCAGCTGCAGCATCCTCCTATACTGAGGGCCTGAACAACCCTCAATAGCTCCCTTGGAGGTTGCTGGAAGAGCTGGAGCCAGAAGAGCTAAGTAAATTATTGCAGGAGGGGAACAGGAATGAGGAGGAAAGCAGGGCCCTTGCTGAAGCACAGCAGAGGCCGGGGAGTCTCTTCAGTCCCTGGCTCCTCTGCTCGGAGCAGGGGCTCTTTTCCCCGGGAGACAGGGGAGATGTGTCAGTGCAGCCACCAGTCAGCTCGCAGCTTTGGTCTACAGTGAGCGGTAAGACTCTGGCTGGTGGGAATGTGCAATAGATTCCCTTAAAAATCATACAAAATTATTTGGCTAATAAATTAGAAAAAAAAAAAAAAAAAAGAAGTCACTTGGTCACCACTGTGGAGAATGGTGGCTCTTCCTCCCTGCAGGAGCCTGGATGTGACCCCTGTTGTGGGCTATTGCTTGCGCGTTCCCAGCTGGAAGCGGGCTTCCTCGGAGATCCCGTACTGCTCCAGGGGGTCCTGCAGCAAGAGCACAGCAAGGGCATCAGTGCGTGGGGACAAGGGGGCAGAGCAGCAGGACTGTCCCTTCCCCACGGCGCAGTTCAGCACGTGGGCACCTCACAGCAGACCCCTCCGCGGGCTGGTGCTGACTCGGCCTGTGCTCCTGTCTGGGCTGGCTGCTGGTTCCTGGTGCAGAAAATTGAGCAGCCCTTGGGGAGGACATAGCCGAAAACCAGCGCCCACGGGCTGCACTCACCCCACGCTGGCATCTGCTCAGGGCCGTGCCAGCCTCTGCCGGCACCTCGGGAGTGCCGGGAGCAGCCGAGCTCCAGGCAGCCTGGCAGGGGTGTGGGCAGCACCTCAACCAGAACCCACCCTGTGCCACGGCTCCCTGTGAGCTCCAGCTCCACGCTCGGAACGTGGTGGGGCCTGAGCTGAGCACCATGCTCAGCCTCGTGCCCATGTCCCCACTGAACACGAGCTGCATCTTCCTCAGCAGAGGAAGGCTCGGGTCACTGGGCTCGGCAGGCTGTTAAGATCATGGCTTCAGGAACGGACTTATCGAGGAGCTCTCTACACAGAGCAGCAAACACCTCTGTGCCAAACAGGGGGCAGCAGCACCTGAAGTCACGAGCCCCTGCTCCAGGCCAGCACCTGCAAAGCCAACTACCAAGTACTCACCTTCCCTGTCATTTTCTGGATCTCATTCCGGTAGAAAATCAAGCTCCTCCTCATGAACTCATAGCTGGAAGACAGGAATAGATTATGCAGCAGCAGGATGAGCAGAAAAGGATGTGGGGAAGTTACAGATGCTATTTAGAGCTGAAGGGAAGCTTGCTTGGGGGGAGACAACCACTTTCCTTCCTGAGATCACTACCAGCGAGTCCCAGAAGACAAACAGCACAGGGCTGCACAATATGGACCTCGCTGCAGTGGCCCAGCCTACCTGGCTCGCTTGAGTGCCTCGATCCACTCCTGACACTGCTCTTCACTGTCACATTCAAAGCAGTATTTCCTCTCTGGCTCTTCGATGAAACCTACCAGGGATATGGAAAAGGAGTAAGGAAGGAACTGAAAGGCAGAGTCACCTGCACTCCACAACACAAGTCAGACCGTGGCTGCAGTTGGCTCCGCTGTTGGTCTAAGAACAAGCTGGCAAGCCGGGCCTCTCTCTTCACCCTCTTGGTTTCCATGCCTGGTTTGGGACCATGCTCCCTCCCCGTCCTCTAAGGGCAATGGCCCACACAAGTTCGCCTCTGCACAAGGTGCTCATGCAGTGGTTTGCCCTGGGCGCCCGTTACGAAGCCACTGAAAAAAGCAGACACGTTGCTAGAGCTGCCCAATCCCTCTCCTGCTCGACAGCTTATTCTAAGAGCCCGTGCTCATCCAGCCAAGCTAAGCAGAGCGGTGGGGACTGTGGCCCAGAGATGCCTTTGATACCTAGAGCACCTCGTACTGCTACGATCCCTTTGTACGTGTCTTGCCTGAAAAACAGAGCCACCAACTCCAGGGGCACTGCTGTGCAGCATCTCCCAGGTGGCCCGGAGCAGCTGCCTGCAGCAAATGTCAGCTTAGAGCAGCCAGAGACTTGGGAGAGGGAAGAGCAACTTCTCAAACTGAGAGTGACAGCTGGGAATTGAACTGGGATGAACACGGGCAGATTCAGGACTGAAATTCCCTCAGTCTCCTTGCAAACAGTCACCAGAGATTTAGTAACGAGAATGGAAAACAGTCCTGAGGAAATGACTTTGATACATGCAAAGGGCAGCCAGCTGAGGAAGAAAATTGCCCTCCGAGAAGGCACTGACCTGTCTTTGCTTGAGGCTTTGGGGAATTTAGTCCTGTGCACAGTGGAAAGCAAGTCCCTGTGCAGCTACAGTTCTTTACCAAGACAGAATCAGGACATCTAATTAATTACGTTGTTCCCAAAGACCTGCACTTGAGTACCCAATTCACAGAAATCTAGGGCTGCTGCTGAGGAGGAACTGGGTCAGGCTGCATCACACCCCTCAGGGCTGCTCTGCAGGGACCCAGCCTGGCTCCAAGTGCCATCGCTTTTAACACCTTGCTCAGGAAGCCTCATTCCCCAGGGTCCTCACAGTCTCAAAGCCCTGGTAATTCCGAGTGTGGTGCCTGCACAGGTTGGCTGCTCGGGCTGTTACGAGGATCCTTTGGAGACGGTGAAAACACGGTCCCCACGGCTGCAAGGGGAGACAAGGCTCTGCACAGGAAAGCAGCTGTGCCTGACAGCCAGGCCAAAAGATACGGGGATGGCCTTGGAGAAACATCCTGTTATTTCTGCCACATACCTCTCGCACAACGATTAGCTGTTGGATAAAAGGCCGCTTACAAAGAATGCCACACCACGAGCCAGCTGGAGCCGTGGCTATCAACACAAGGACAAACTGTGGCGGGAGGACTGGCGCTAGATTAGCTCGACAGATGCTTTATCTGAGGCTCAGGGTGTTTTTTTTTTTCTTTTTGATAAAATGTAATAGCACAGAAGCAGCAATCTGTCAATACCAAGCCTTCCTCAAGAGGGATTTCCACAGGCACTAAGCCATGGCCAGTGTGTTTTTACAGCTTCCTTCCTCACGTGCAGCTGTGCAAATCACACAGACTTCAGACAGCAAGCAAACACTCGCACCTAGGAGTGGAGTGGGGCAACCCCACAGTAACAACTGGCAGCAAAGACAGGGGCTGAGAAACCCTAACCCCAGCACGAGCAGAGAAAAGCAGGGAAAAGCAGGAACTAAGCAGTAAAATATTTCCTTTTAGGCAGTGTTTTTAATTGCGTAAGGAAAATGCAGAGGGAATCCGCACGCGGAACTCACTGATTGAGAAGACATTTTCCTCCTCTTTGGTGATTTTGCAGTGCTCCAGCAGCAGAGCTCCGATGGGCTGGAAAAAAAGACCGGGAGAAGGGCTTTAAACACGCGCTGTCCAGCCAGTGCTCCAGGTATGGATCACCAGAGGAGGCTGCACTCATTTCAACCAGGAGTGCTTATAAGGGCAACCTGCCAGAGGAGCTGTATTTCTCTGCATATTCTGCACTAAATGCAGTACAAACAGAAAATCAACCCCAAGTAACTATGCCAGCGCAGCAAGTTCCTGACCTTCAGCTGATGCTGGAATTGATGTGCATCATCACAGCCTCCTTCCTTTGTGGAGTAAACGGGATTTGCTCAACTAACTATGAATGCAGCTGGAAACACGTGAGATAGACAGATATTGCTCACACACTTCTGAACTGTCCTTGTTTTGTTACTGCCTTTTAAGCAAGTTTCAAAACTCGATGCTACTTCTAAGGTAGCTTAGTCCAGAACTAAATCAATGTTCAGCATTCTTTTAAGCAACCTACTTGTGTCTGCTGCCAGGCCTCATTGTGCTAGTCTTAGTTTTAACACCGTGTTTCTACCAGCTCAGATTCGGTGTAGGGGTTAGCATTTGCTTCTGCAGTGACAGGATTTGCTCTCTAGATCAACAGATCAAATTAGGGCAGAATATTTCATATCCCTCACAGAAAGACTAATGAAACTCCAATTTTGTCAGAGCTTTTCTAGAGGCTAAGAACAGTGTGTTGATGAACAAGGGCAGTTTAGGATAAACAGACAACTGTGGCAGGTCCTATTTCCCACCCTGTGCACACTGAGCAAGGACATGAGAACCAAGGAGTGATACAAGCCACAAACAAAAGCAAGCCATGAGTGAATTCCTTTGTCCAACCTAAACAAAAGGCAAGAGACAAATAAAGCGGAAAAGAAGATACTGAAAAATCTTATTTAATATATATTTCTGGCATGATGGTTTTACTTTAGCATTAATCAGCTGCCAAATAATTTTTGATCCAGTCAGTAACATCACCTGCCTTCCAGCAAAACTTGCAAAAATGCTTAAAAATAATAGTTTTCAGAATGGAAAGCAGCAAAACTAGCCTTGGGTTACAGTAAAGGAGACATGCTGCAAGGAGTACCCTCCAACACTCTTAACAGGATGCTCACAAGGCAGGTACACATGGATCTCTGCACACAGAGGAGGAGGACTGCTCTGCTTATGGCCGTACCTGGAGTAACGTGATTGCTGCTTCAGGAGAAAAGTGATTAGTGACTGCAGTTCAGTAGGCTGGAGAAGAGCAACATCTTAAAATAAGAGTACAGCCATTATCAGGGTTAAGTTTCACAGCAGACACAGTCTAAAAATGCCACAAAAAGCTTCTCCATTGATTCACAATAGCTCTTGCCAGCACACGCACTGTACGTTTCTTTGTGCTGACGACACAGATTCTCTGGATACTTGTTTTTCACTTAGGGAATTTTTAGCAAGTTATTAAGGGAATCATTAAAACTTGGAATATCTCAATAGCGAAACCAAACCCAGATGTCCCATCCCTCTGTCTACTTTTCTAGACCAAAACAGGGTCCCCACATGCCAAAATAAAATAGTATTAACCATGTATAACCACACAGGTTTCTCAGTAACACCGGGCACTGTATGTAAGCAACGTTCCTGGGGTAGAAAAGAAGAACACGTCTTCTCAGGAGAGCATAGGAGAAACTCCCCCTTGCAGCTGAACACAAAATGATCAAGTCCTGCACCTAAACACGCAGCTTCCTTCGTTTAAGGTTGCAGTGGTGACCACATTCACCCCTGGGTACGGTCACAGCACGGGGACGGGGCTGGCCCGCCGACGGCCGCTGGTCACCGTATGGATTTACGGAGGAGCCCGAGGGAATTCCCAAGGCAGACTCCCTACCTCTGCCTCGTCCGTGCGGAAGTAGAAGAGAAAGTTGACGACGAGCTTCACGAGACGCTTCTTCAGCACTGCGGGGAGAAGGGGCTGTCAGGAGGCGGGCGGGCCGATCCCCCTCGGCCAACGCCCGGCGAGACGCCGCTTCAGCCGGGACTGGGGGGCAGCTCCGTTCTGAACGCAAATCCCTGCCCCACACCAAGGAGCACCCGGCACCAAGTCCCGCCTGCCCCACGCAGGGAAGGCACCGTCTGGTTGATCCCAACGGGCTGCTCCAGGCGGGACGGTAACAAAAAGCCTCCGGCAGGATTTTGAAGGCTTCTCTGAGACCTCCTGGGCCTCCCTGAGACCCAGGAACCTCGTGGAACCCCCTGGACCTCCTGGGATCCCCTAGGACTTCCTTGACTCCCTCTCCATTTCCCCACTTTGAGACCTCCTGGACCCCTCTGGGGCCTTCGGGAACCTCCTGGGACCTCCTGGATCCCCCTGGGACCTCCCGGGACTCCCCCGAGGCCTCCCGGGACCCTCCTCGCGGCTCCCCGGCCCGGTCCCGGGCACCATAAGGGCAGCACACAGGACCCGGCCGTGGCCGCAGCCCCCTTCGAGCCTCCCGCTTTCCCCGGCGCCCTCGGGGTGCTGGAGGGAGGCGGGGGCCCTTTCACCCCCCGTCCGCGGGGCCTCCCGCTGCCCTCAGCCCGGTCCTGCTCCGGCGGCCTCCGCCGCCCTGCGCCCCGGGGCGGCCCCTCCTCGCGGCCCCTGGCCCTGGTCCCGGTCGCGGCCCGCTCACCGCTGCCCTTCTTGGGCACCCGCATGAGGATCTCGGCCGCCTTCTCGGCGGGCTGCCGGGCCAGGCAGAGCAGCTCGCGCTCGTTGTAGCGCATCGCGCCGCGGAGCCGCCGCGGGGCGGACCCGGACCCGAACCCGGATCCGGACCCGGATCCGAACCGGGATCCCAACCCCAATCCCAAGCCGCTCCCGGAACCGCTCCCGCGGCGCCCGGAAGCGCTCGCGCCGGAAGGGCCCAGGCGCATGCGCGGGGAGCGCGCGGGCCGGTACGGGCCGGGTCGCGGGACCGGGGGAGGG
>PTEX01000204.1:1331927-1462691 GCA_003342815.1 Eudromia elegans
GGGCTCTGCACGGGGGTCTGGGGGTGTCTTGGCCTGCACTGTGGTCTATTGGGGGGTGTGAGGGGCCTCTGGACCTGCTGCCGGGATGGGGCAGCGTTGAGGCCTTGCTCGGATGTGGGGGGGCTGCAGAGGCCCCGCGACGGGTGGGAGCGACCCTGGGGGGGCCCTGAGGAGGTTGGGAAGGTCTCCGGTGGCTCCCAGAGGTTCTGGACGTTTTTGTTCTACTCAGCTTATTGTCGCTCGTGTTGCTTCTTCTGGGTTTTCTGCAGACTTTTCAGTTCTTCGTGACTGTCTGAAGTGCAGAAGGCCCCATCATGGATTTCCAGCATCGTCCTGGAGGCAAAACGGGAAGCGGAGGTGTAGCCTCCGCTTCCGAAAGCAACCGCGACCGCCGGGAGAGGCTTCGGCAGCTGGCTCTGGAGACCATCGACATCAACAAGGTGAGCGCTGGCCGCCCTGCGCGAGCGGGAGCAAGGGGCCCTGGCGCCGCTGAGAGCCTGAAGGAGGCGCTTGGGATCGGGAGAGGCTTGGTGGAGAACTGCGGATCTGAGCGAAGTATTTCTGCGTCTTTTAATGTGGGAGTTGCAAGAGAAACATTTGTGAAAAGGCCGAGCAGAGAGATGCTAACGCTTGTGTACTGGAGTAGCTGCTGTTGTGTTATTCTGGGGTTGCTCAGGAGTGGTTCGTATTTTGCTGTTTCTTCACAGCAATTGGATATACTGTTACTAATTAACAAAATTACTATTGTTTGTCTCTCATATTCCCAGAACAATATTCTAATAATGTAAACCCAGGAACTCACTCTTCCAGTTCAGCAGAAGTTCTGCATTATATATTTTGATTGCTCTGTTGTTTTGCTTCTAACTTTTAAACGAATTCTCTTCCTAGGACCCTTATTTTATGAAAAATCACTTGGGCTCTTATGAGTGCAAGCTGTGCCTAACGCTGCACAACAATGAGGTGAGTCTGTCTCCATCTCCTTGGAAATAACCCTTTCAGAATGGTATTAGCTTCAAATGGAGCAATCCAAGGTGTGTGTAACGATTGCTGAGGAGGTGGTGGCTGGGCAGTGGTTTGTATGTGTTGAGCACAGCAGTTGTGGGCAGAATGCAGTTCTTGAGTAAGATTCCTCTCTGCTGAGGGTTAAAATATCCTTGTGACTTAGAGCACTTTTGCCCCTCATGGGTGACATGCATCTTGCGCTTTAAAAATGGCCCTGTCTTCAATAACTTTCTTGTGTCTTGCTTTCGTTTCAGGGAAGTTACTTAGCCCATACGCAGGGGAAAAAGCATCAGACCAATTTGTAAGTTCTCCTCTCTTTTATCCTTATTCTCCATTACTTAGACACTTCAAAATTAAGATTGTATTCATCTGTAAATCTCGAACTTCGCTCCTTAGCAGGACACTGTGCTTGAGTACCCTTTGACTGTACTTGTTCTGAAGTGAAAGTGTGGCCTGGGTGGGCAGGTGTGGACTAGACCTGCTCCCGACAACAGTGCCAACAGACTGGATCTTAAGCTGAAGTTCAAAGCCAGTTACAGGGTTTCTGAAGGGAGGAGGAGGAAGAGCTTTAAAAGCAAACTGCATCAGTCTACATGAACCACAGTGTGTGTAAGCCCCCTTCTCCCGTGATTTCAGGGCCCGTCGAGCTGCCAAGGAAGCTAAGGAAGCTCCTGCCCAGCCTGCGCCAGAAAAAGTCAAAGTGGAAGTGAAGAAATTTGTGAAAATTGGAAGACCAGGTTATAAAGGTACGTTGGGGTCTCTGTCACAGCAGATAACTAATGCCTGGTGGAGCTTGCTAGAAGTGCAGTGCTGTGCATATGAATTATTAATTAGTCTTTTTAGCAGATCTGGCCATGAATAAGATATGGACTTATCTTCCCATGTCCATTATTGTTTAAATTACCCATTGAACATCTCTTTAGAGCGGACAGTTGAGCGAGAACCTTTTTAATAAGAGATTAGCGTGCCTCAGTCACTCAGCTCTTACTGTAATAGCGAGGCAGGAGATGGTGTCACTGGTTCAGTCTTTGTTGTGCTGTGCTGTCTTTCCATGATGCTCACAAATTGCTCATTGGCTTTACAGCTCCGTTTTTTTCCCTCCTCATTACTTTGCTTTGACCTTTAGTCCAGCTCCCAGCTTTGTTGTGCAGTACACAGTGTGTCTGTGTGTTTGCCCCACAGCAGTTGAATTTCACTAGAGACCCACAGCAACTCTGGCTAAAGACAGCATAGCATTTTATTTGATAAATGAAAAAAATCTCAAAATATTATGTTGAGCTTTATGCATTTTCTAGCTTCTGAGCAACATTATTTCTGCTGTTAAATGTGGTACTGAATCTTGCCTTTACAGTGACTAAACAGAGAGATCCAGAAACGGGCCAGCAGAGCCTTCTGTTCCAGGTAAGGGCACTGTTATGTTCTTGGTGTCTGCGTTCTCCAAGTAAAAGAGCTGCTAAGTAACTATTTCTTTCCAGGATATATATGAAAAATAGAAAGGTCTCTTCTCACTAGTCTGCAGCTGATGGTATTTGTGTTTAGCAGATGGAAGAATCTGTGATCACACATGTCAAGCCAGTTCCTTTGTCAGCCTTTAAGCTTTCCTTGTGGAGCTGATCCCTTGACTTTCTTTGTAGTTTGAGGATTTTTTTTCATAGGAAAGTGGGACTGAGAAGGGAATGTTCTCCTTAATGTCACAATAACTCTCACACAGATTGATTACCCAGAGATTGCAGAGAGTATCATGCCTCGGCATCGGTTCATGTCAGCGTATGAGCAAAGGATCGAGCCGCCCGACAGGCGCTGGCAGTACCTTTTGATGGCAGCAGAGCCCTATGAAACCATCGCTTTCAAGGTAAGACTGGAGATTAACTGATTACAGGGAGAATTCCCCTCCATCACTTTCTATGATTCTGTGATTTTCCAAGACATTAATAATTTTCGACATTAATCATTTTCTGAGACATTAATTTCCAGTGAAGAGCAGTTTAGACATAATCTGTTTTAGACTTTGTGGGGTTAATAGAGTGAAGAGGGGAGTGAAGAAGAGATCACTGGAAGTCATTAAATCCCATTGAGGTTTGGTGGAGGACTCTGGCATGAAAACTAGGCTATGTACTGATCTCTGGGGAGCCATGGATTTCTCAGTGTCTGGCACAGAAAGGAGCCGTCTGGGCTTTGCTCCCCAGCCTTTGTGCAGATGTTGAGAGGGTCTTTTTTTGCCAGCACACTTGTCCTTGACCGATAGGAGAGTAACTTAATTCTTTCCTGCCCCCATCTCTATCTAATAACATCCGAGACCAGCGCATCTCACAAAGGCCTGGAATAACTGCTTATCTTGCAGGCTCTCATGCTAAAAAGGGCCATTGAGCTAATCTGGCCGTGCTAAGAATAGCTCCATAGCTCCAGCTCCCTCTGCTTTTTTTTTGCTGCAGGTGCCAAGCCGAGAAATCGACAAAGCAGAAGGGAAGTTTTGGACCCACTGGAACAGGGAAACCAAACAGGTAGCTGGAGCAATGCAGCTTCTTTCTTGGGGTGGAAGGGAGTGCAGTGGGGAGGGTTGTCCAGCTGCTGCAGCATTGAATTCCTGCATGGAATATAAAGAAGGAATTTCAGTCTTTTGGCTGTGAAGCCAGCTCCAAACCCACCAGGTTTTGTATTGTTGCTTTTGTTTCCCAAGTAAGGCACTGTTCACTTGAAGAACCTTCCTATATTTGATCTTGGTAAGAACTCAGTGTGGGACACGCAACCATGTCAGCAGCAGAGCAGGGCAGCAGTAAATGCAGCAGGGGTGGCCTCCATGGGCGGCTTCCATGGGCAGGTTCCTCACTGCTGGATTTCCATTCCCAGCTCTCTGTGATGAGCACGTGGCATACGTGTACCCTGTAGGTGTCAGAGGTGAGGACAGGGCACCAGTGGGGAGGCGTGGGCTGCTGACCCCATCCCTCTATAGCTCAGCACTTGGAGCAACTTTCCTGGGAGTTAAAATACCGGGCAAGGCTGGCGAAGGCCCTCGGGGAGGCCGGGGTGGACGTTCAGCTGCGCTCTGTGAAGGTGACGGTCGAGGGAGGAACCGAGTCCCTCAGGGCAGCGCGGCCGTGTGCGACGTCCCGGCTGTCCCGAGGCACAGTCATTCCCCTCTCTTTGTTTCTCCCCACCCAGTTCTTCCTGCAATTCCACTTCAAAATGGAGAAGCCCCCGGCTCCCCCAAACCTCCCTCCCGGGCCCCCGACGGTGAAGCGGCCACCTCCGCCTCCGCTCATGAACGGGCTGCCCCCACGGCCACCTCTGCCAGACTCCCTGCCGCCTCCGCCGCCGGGAGGGATGACCCTGCCACCCATGCCACCCTCCGGACCAGTGCCACCTCCGCCAGTGCCACCGCAGCTGCCACCAGCACCCGGTGTGCCCCCCCCTGCTCCTCTGCCACCCATGATGAGACCTCCGCTCCCCACCGAGGGGCCGGGCACTATCCCCCCTCCACCTCCATCCAACTGAAGCCCCTTCTGGACTCAGTCCCTCCGGACTCCTTTGGCTTCTGTTTTTTTAATATATGCGTCAGAACTGATTTGGATAATTTTTTTTTCCTGTTTTATATCCCTGTGATTTTGACTAAATCCAGTAGGTCCATTAAAAGGTTTTGAGCTTTGCTTTCTCCATTTTCCTGTGTCTCGGCTTAAAATGTTGCTTCGTGTTCACTTTCTGTAGCCTAAAAATATATAAAAATGTTTTCAATCTGGTTGTATGCCAGAAATTATTCAAACAGGAGAAAGGATTGGAAATCTCTAGGCACTTCATCTACTTCTACCTGAGGAAGCTGTATGAAAAATTCAGTTGCGTTAGCGCAGCGTAGCTCCGTTTTGGGCTGCTTGGTTGTGTATTCTGTGAATATGCAGGTAGTCAGTTGACATTCAGCTGTGTTCTGTGTCAAGCAGTTCACTCACTGATGGGAAGCTCTTCATGGACTCACCAAAAAGGGTTTCACTTCACTGCTGTAGGACCAGTGATGGCAGAAGTTGCTCAGTGCAGCTTTCCCTGTCTCCATGCCGAGTTGCAGTGCATGAGACGTGCTGCTTGGGCAGCAGCAGAAGCCGTTTCTTGCGGTGTCAGGGCACGGCTGCAGCGCGGGTGTTGCCAGCTAAAAACACAGCAGCAGGATGGTGCTCAGGAGTCCTTGTAAAGCGCCAGATAAGACTCAACTGACAGTGCTAAACATAATCTTCCTGTTCTCACGCAGCTCCTTCCCAGTGCTTCCCACAGGCTGCTTATGGGCTCCCAAACCAAGTTTTTAATAATTGCTTGGTGCTGTCGTTATCTTTGATGGTGGCAGAGATTCTTGCAATGTTTAGTCAAAAGGCTTTACCCAAATTGCAGTTGTATTAAGCTCTTAGTTTATTGCTGTGATTTGTTAAATATTGTCTGTTTGCTTGTGAAGCACCTGCTGTCGTTGCTTATGATTTTTCTCGAGTATATCCTCCCACTGGTAGATTAGTTTTGGCAAGCTTTTAGCCCTCTGTGTGTTTGTTTTTCTTTTCTTTTTATATACTCAGTGTTTCTTTCAGACGATTGTTTGGTTCTCATTAAAAAGTAGAAGAAGCTCTGAGATTCCTCCTGTCTCCTTTCCAGGATGCATCTCATCCAAGTGGTGCCTCTTTGCCAGCATAGTGGGTATAAAGTAAAACACAGGAAGCTCCGTCTCCATGTGAGGAAGAACTTCTTCACGGTGAGGGTGACGGAGCCCTGGGGCAGGCTGCCCAGAGGGGTTGTGGAGTCTCCTCTGGAGATCTCCCAAACCTGCCTGGATGCCACCCTGTGCTCTGGAGGTCCCTTCCGACCTCAGCTGTTGTGGGGTTCCATGAGCATCCGGCTCTTCTGCTAGAGCCCTTGAGCTTTGAGCTTCAAAACCTTTGCCCCTTCTGCTGGCCTGGTGCAGATCCCACCCAATCCCAGGATAAAGAAGTGTCCTGGGTAGAGAGGAGGGTTCCGTGGAGTGAGTTAGGTGATTGGCATTATTCCAAATACTATGGAGAATCTATAGGATCTAACTGAGGGAGAATCCTTACAATACTCACATGAGTTTGAGACTTACTAAGACCTGATCTAGTTGAATCTTGAGTATTGAAACATTTCCTGCCACCTCCCTTAAGTGCATTTTGCATTTACACTTGTAGTTTCACGATGTTGAGCAGAATAGTTTGCAGAGGAGATGTACCAGGAGCCTCTGTTGGGTGGCCTTTGTAAACTGCAAAGTGCACAAGGCAGCTTTTCAGGGAAGAGAGGGAGTAAGAGAGAGAAAACTGTTTCTCCACGCTTGCTTTTTAGTTTCTTCTCCTTATCTGTCTTTATCCCACTCCTCCTAGTCTGGCTAATTCTTCCCCCCGGTGTTTGATTGCTGGTGGGAGTAGTATGTGCCAGTGCCCATGAAGACACAGGTCTAGACTTCCATTCTCCTTTAAAAAAAAAATCTGAAGTCAAGGACAGACATCCCTACAAGAAAGGGAAACAGCTCTATTTTTTTACGTTTCCAATACTACATGCAAACCCAAAAATAGACCACGTTTCTTTGAAACATCCCTCCCTCCTTTATAGCACGATGGCCTCGGAGTTTCTCCAGGGAGGTGTGTTGTGCCTTGTCAACTCAAGGCCACCGCCTTTTGAAAAGGGAGATGCCGCCCTCCGCTCCGGCACAACCGCCCCGAGAGATGCGACTGAGCGAGCCGGGAGCGGCTCGAGAGGGAACATGAAGCCTCTTCTCCGGGTGCTGCTGCAGGGCCTGGTGCTCCTGCTCCCCTCCGTAGCCCTGCCAAGGAAAGGGAGCGCCGGGGACGGGCTCTCCCCCACGGAGGATCTAGAGCCGCCTCTTTCTGCGGAGCTGGGACTCGGAGAAGAGCAGAGGAGGAGAGAAAACAGGAGCGCGCACGAGCCGGCGAGACCCGAGGTGGCTGTGGCCGCTCGCCTCTTTGCCAAGACTGACCCGGGAGCGAGATGCCTCCCAGTGAGCCCTGAAGACGGGGCCACGAGCTGGTCCCACTCCAGCCTTCACCCCTGGCCGCTCGGGGGGCTGGATGGCCCCGTGTGCAGGGTGAAAATGGAGCAGGACGAGACGCCCCTGAGGCCCCTGGAGGTGGTGGGCGTCCTCACGCGCTACGAGAGCCGCTTCATGCAGCTGGTACGGCAGCGCGGCGCCGGCGGCGAGGGCGGCCTGGAGGCCTTCGGGATGTGCGCGCCGGGGCCCGCGCACGCCGCCCTGCGCGCCCTGCGGCAGCTCCACGCGCACCTGGCCGCGCCGCGCCACGACCGCGTCCTCGTGCTGCACCTGGAGGAAGGTACGTGCCGCCCGCGGGGCTGCAGCGCGGCGCCCGCCCCGAGCGGCCTCGCCTTGTCGCCCCCAGCCAGAGGTGCTGCCGGAAAAGAGGGAGTTTGCAAGGCTGTAAAATCACTCAAGTGGTTTAAGGAACGCTTTTCCATTTATATTTTCAGGCAACTGCAGTCTGAGTAGCAATGATGGCGCGTGGGCAGTAATGTGCCTTGTCTTTAGCATGGTGCTCTGATGCTGGGGTGTTATCAGTGGCTTTTGTCCCCATTTTGCTTTGCTTTAAGAGCTTTTCTCACATTGTGCCTGAATTGTTTGAATTTTTTTAGGCAGTCCGGGACCAATTCTGACTGCTGGAGAAGAGAGAGGAGCCGGCAGGGCCTGAGCGCTCCTGCCACAGAGTAAAGTTTTCTCATCACAGCAACATAAACCTTGTGCCACTGTTTTGTGCTTGATATTGGCCAGAATGTAATTTTTTAGAGCTCAAGTCTCACAAGTAGTTAGAATATGCCTGTCAGCTCTGTTTTAATCGTTAGTTACATGCTTGTGGCACGACTCCCTTGTTCAATCCTTGGCTTTCTGCTTAGTGAGAGGTTCCCTGTTGCTTTTCTGGCCTCGGAAGCGGTTTCCTCTCGCTCAGAGGGTCTGGGTTTGCAGCTGGGCTGTGGATCCGGCTGGTACCCGGGGGCGCTGGTCCCTGGGCCCCCAGGTGCTGATAACCAACCCGCAGGACCACGGCCCACACGTGCCCCACGCGCCAGAGGGGCTGGACCCGGAGAAGGCTTTTCCAGGGGGTTTCTGCCTTGGAAGCTCTGCTGGGGCAAAGCTGAGCACGAGGCAGCGCTGGGGCTGCGGGCTCTGCCCTGCTCAGCACATCCGCCCTGGGAAGCGGGAGGCGATTTGCAGCCTGGCGGCGCCCAGGCCCTTCTTTGGCTGCCACAGGACCGTTCCTGTGCTCCTTGTCCCCGGGGCGCCTCCGTGTCCCCGCGCTTGGCCGCCCTCGCACTCGCGCCCCTTTCCTTGCAGTGACGTGGGAGGCCCCGGCCCGGCTGCGCTTCGCGCTGCGGTTCCGCGCGGCCGTGGGGCGCGCGCTGGGAGGGCTGCGCTTCGCCCTGCTCCTCTTCTACGCGGGCAGCGGCGCCGGCCCCGCCGAGCTGCTGGCGACCGGCGCGGGGCTCTCCCAGGAGCAGGTGGGTGACGCCCGGGGCTGGCGGCAGCGGGGAGGCCGGGACAGGGGCTGTCCGGGCTGGGGGCTGTTCCCCTGTGGTGGGGGCTGGGGGGACACGGGGAGAGCGCTGGGGTGACAGGGGCCGCGCTGGGGGGGGACACGCGGCCCCGTGCCCTCCCGGCTGCCCGGGGCTGCCCTGCCCGGCCGGGGAAGCAGCTGGAGCTCGGGACGCGTCAGGAGGGCGCCGGGGGCCGAGTCCTTGGGCTCATCTAGCGCCCGCCCGGGCGCCTTGTTTGAACCCACCTGGGCTCCAGGCACTTCGCGCAGCCTCTGCTGGCCTTGATGTCAACCTGGAAGGGGATGTGACTGTTCCCAGACATCTGGCACCTGCCCGGCCGGTCCCTGGGTCGTGTTGGTCACCGTGCGAGCCCTGGGTTGGGTCAGGCCTGGGAGGAGCCAGAAGGGACCGAAACAAGTTGCTCCTTTGCCTGCCTCTGTCCGTGGGGTCTCACCCGAGGTCTGTGTCTCTTGCAGAGCCTCTGCCTCTCCAGGGACACCCAGTACTTGGTCCTCGGCGCCTCGGTGGCCTCTGTGAACCGCACGGACGAGCAGCTCAGCTTCGAGGTGTCCTTGGCCATCAGGCATCGTGGCCATGCAGGTAGGGAGCCGAGGGCAGCCCGAGCAGAGGACACGGGGAACCTCCTGTTGACGGTCTCTGTGCCCTGGCTTGGGCATCCTCTCAAGCCTGACTGTGGCCAGGGGCCGTCCGTGGCTCCGATGGGGGCTCCGGGGCCGCATGGGCGTGTGGAGCAGGTCCTGGAGCGCTGTCCTCCCCACCTCTCTCCCTGCCAGGTGCCCCCCTGCGCCCTGCAGAGACCCAGCGGCTCCTTTTCGGCTCCGACGACAAGTGCTTCACCAGGATGACGCCCGTGCTGCTCCTGCTGGCCAAGCCTCAGAGGGAAGAAGAGTCTTGGGCCGCTTCTTCCTACCTCTCTGCTGCCGGGACGCTGGAAGTGGCCCCGTATCCCCAGCTCAGGTCTGGAAAACGCAGGAACTGGAAGCCAGGAGGAGGAGAGGGGAAAGTCCTAGCCCTCGTCCCTTGCCAGGACGGATAGTCCAAGGGCTGGTGTTGGACGGGAGCTGGGTCTCAGGGTGCTGGGCTGGGGTCTCTGGCTCTGCTGCCTGGATCTGGTGCTGGGCTCCTCACTGGCAGCCTGGGATCCCCACAGGCTGGTGTGTGCGAGGGCCTGGGGACGTGGGACATGTTGGGGTGGTCCAAGTGGGGGCCGTGCCCAGGAAGACGGGGGACAGGCGCAGTGGGAAGGGGCTGCCCTGGTCCCATCCGTCAGCCCTGGGCTGCAGCAGGGCCCCTGTGACCTTCCCTGCATTCCCCTCGCAGCCCGCCCGGGTCTGAGACCAAGGAGGTGCCGTCGCCCACCCCGCCGAGCTGGGTCAACGCATCGGCCCCCGCGCCCGGCGGCAGCAGCCACCAGTTCCTGGACATCCTGACCAGGTTCATCCGCCAGGTCTTGAGCCCGTCCAGCGAGCCGCCCACGCAGGCCAGCCCCCACCACTGGCTGGACTTCCAGGTGATGGAGACCCTCCCTCACCAGCTGCTCAACCTCTCGGAGAAGGCGGCGCTGGAGCGGCTGGTGCAGTCGGAGGAGCCCTCGGTGCTGCTCTTCCCGCAGGACGGCCGCGCTCTGCCGGAGCCGTGGCTGGGCGCCTGGCAGCCCGAGGGCACCGTGCTGCAGCTGCTCACAGGCAAGCTGCAGGCCGTGATCCAGGAGCTGCAGGACCTCCCCTCGTTCCGAGCCAACGTGGGGCTTTTCCAGCATCTCCTGAGCTTCTGCTACTACGCGCCGGGGCCGGCCGAGGGCCGAGCCGGGGAGCAGCCGCCCGGCTTGGCGAAGCTGCACACGCTGCTGCTGCTCAAGGCGCTGCAGACGGTGCGTGCCCGCTGGCAGGAGCGGAGGAAGGTCCTGCGGCAGAACCGCAGCGCCCGCCACCAGGCGCACTGCCGCCTGCAGGAGCTCACCATCGACCTGCACGACCGCAAGTTCATCGTCATGCCCACGGTGTACGCGGCCAACAACTGCGAGGGCCCCTGCAAGCTGCCGCTCTCCACGCGCGTGCCCAGCTACTCCTCGCACACGGTGCTGCTGCTGGGCATGCAGGAGCGGGGCTCGCCGCTGCGGCGCGCGCCCTGCTGCGTGCCCGTCCGCTACTCGGACCAGCTCATCATCAGCGTCTCCGGCGAGGGCCTCGAGGTCCGCAAGTTCCCCAACATGGTGGCAGAGGAGTGCGGCTGCCGGTAGAGGCTCCTGGCCGCGTGCCGGCCCTCGCTGGCCCCACTCCTGCGTTGGAGCCGGGGCGCGTGGCCCCCGCCTGCCTCCTCCCCGGGTTTCGTTCTAGTGTTGCTCTGATTCTGGGTGTTCAGCCTTGCTGCTCCTTGCAGAGCTGGTTTGCAGCCTGCGCTTTCCCTGCTCCCTTCCACGAGGCCAGGGCATGAGGGGGTCCAGGCTGCCGCCTGCTTGGGCCTGGGGAGGTGTGGGAGCACCGTGGGCAGGGCCAGACCCGGCTGGTGCCGTGAAGACCGCGCGGCTCCTCCGCTGCCCTCTCCTGCCGGAGCTCCCTGCGGGGGCACTCATTGCTGCCTCGGCTTCCCCTTTGCTTGTAGGTGCTTGGGCTGTGTCTGAGCCCAGCCCAGGGCCCGTCACGAAGCCCGTGCTGTCCCCCTTGCTCCAAGGAGCGGGACAGGCAGCAGGATCCCGCTGTGGGCACAGCCAGCGCCCGGCCCCACTCTGCGGCTGCTGCTCGCACCAGAAATAGGACACGAGCTCGCTCCCCCTGCCCTCGTTGGCAGCGTCCGCCGCCTCCCCGGGCCGGGCGGCTGCCAGGGCACCTGTTCTGTGTCCGTGTCAGCCCCGAAGAGCCCCGGGGCTGCACCCAGATCATCTTCCCAGCCCAGGGAGCGCCCTGGCCCCGCAGCCGCCCTGCTCGGGGCTGCGCACGCAGCTCCCTCCTTCCCACTGCACGCAGCAACAGGAGCAAAGGGAAGATCCTCCCTCCAAAGGGCAGGAGTCTCCCGCTGTCCCCTGCGCCCCAGCGCGGGTGGAACCTGCCTGGGGCCCCGCGTCGCCCCGCACGCAGGGACCAGCGTGTTGGCTTCACTCGGCACCGCGGGGCTGTGGGGCTGGTGCAGCGATGCTGGTCCTGCTGGAGGGCCCACAGGGACCTCCCGACACCACCAGGGCCTGAGTTTCGAGTGAGCTCCCGTGAAAACACCCAAGTAAAGCCAGGACCAACTCCTTCCCTTTTCTTAAAACATTCGGTTTAATGCATTATTAAAAATGGAAACAGTTTATCTTAACCTCTATCGACGTGGTAAATACTGCAGTCTGCCGCGGGTTGGGGCTGTTGACGTCTCCGCTGGTTACTAGAGCGCTGCGCAATGCTGCGCGTGCGGTTGCTCCTAAGAGCTGCTCGGGAAGGGCAAGTCCCCCGGGGGCCTGGGCCGCTGCGCGGGGCCGGCGGCACCTCCTCCCCGCGGCTCCGCTCCATCCTGCGGCGGCGGCACCAGGGCCTGGCCCCGTCCCCGTGCTCCCTTCCCTGAGCAGCAGCCTGGCTTCTTTCACCCAGAGTAAACTTCTCTCTTTGATTTGCTTTAAATAAAACCATGACACGAATTCAAGCGCTGAACAGTCTGCCGTCCTCTGTCCGCCCGCGCGGTGCTGGCGGCTCCTTGCTGACCGCGCCGCCCTCGTGCGTCGGGTACCGCGCGGCCGGCCGGGATTGCAGAGCGGAAGCGAAGGGCGAGAGGTGTTTTCTGGCAGGGGTGGAGGGTGGGCAGGAGGCGCCAGGGCAGGGACGCTCTTGTGTCCGGTCTGCTCAGCTTGCCCCATACATTGAATCCAGAGGGGCCCGGAGCCCCCGGGGAGGCCGGTGCCCGGCGCCCAGGCTGCTCTGTCCGCCCGGTGTCTCCGCTTGGAGATGCCGGAGCATCGGACTGCGACGCCTGGCTCCAGGACAGGAGGGACAAGGACATAACTCAAGCAGGACACAGGACCCTGGTGTCTCCACCCGATGCTGCGACCACATGAGCCGCTGGCTCCTCTTGAAGCACGGGGCGAGGGCAAGGCTGAGGCCGGGGATTTCGGCACACGGGTGGAGTCCGGGTGTCCCTGGGGAACGCGGGCGGCCGCAGCGCTGGGGGCTGCAGCGCCCAAGCTGGGCAGGTCGGGCCCCCCGGGTTCGGTGCCATTCAGCCCTCGCCCACCCCGGCGCCGCAGCCGGGGGCTCAGTCGCGCTTCTTGCCTTCCCTGGGCCTGGCAGGGCCGTCCTTGCCCGGGGCCGGCGCCTGCGGCTCCCGGGGCTTCCCGCCCTTCTGCTCCCCTCGCTGCTGCCTCCGCTCCCGCCTGCGCCCATCCTCGCGCTCCGCCTTGGCGGGGCGGCTCTTGCTCTCGTCCTTCCGATGCTCTTCCCGCTCCCTCCCTTCTCGCCTGCCCTCCTTGCCCTCCCGGCCCCGCTTCTTGTAGGGCTGCAGCTCGGGCTCCTTGGGCGCCCTCGGGGCTCTGCCAGCCCTGTCCTCAGGGGCCCTGTCCTTGGGCCGCGTCTCCCTCCGGCTGCTCCTCTCCGTCGGGGCCGCGCGACTTTCCTTGGGCTTCTCTTCTTTCCTCTCCAGACCTCTGGGCTTCTCTCGGCTCTTCTTCACCTCGACCTTGGCTGGCGGCTCCTCTGGTTCATCTTCAGGCTCTTCCTCTTCCTCCTCTGGCTCCAAGCGGCCAAACCACTTCTTGAAGATCCAGGGCTCGGCCTGCGAGGAGGGCAGGGCAGGCAGGGCGCTGGCCCCGGCGCCCGAGGCCTCGTCCCCACGTCCCTGCGCTGCCCTCCTCACTTGGTGCCGCCTGCCTGGTCCCCTTTCCCACCCATCCCTTGGGACGTGAGATGCTCCCACGAATGGGAAGTGCCCAGAAGCTGCTGTTCCCCCACTCCAGCCCATACCAGGTTGCCATCAGCATCACTGTCATCGTCCCCGTCATCATCACCATCGATGTCCTCCAATAAGTTGCTCTCGGGCTGGACCGCTGGGGCTGCCACCACCTTCGGGACGTCCTCCTTGGTGTCGATGACTTCTAGGACAGGACTAGGGTGAGTCAACGTTCTGGGGAGGCCCAAGAGCCTCCATCTCTGTACACACAGAGGCCACGGCAGGGGTCGGCTGCTCGGGTGTCCCCTTCCCAGATTAACAGCGGGTCCCCCGACGGTGCCCGCCCTGGCACAGGGCTCCTGGGACCACCCCGCTCAGCCGCCGGCTTCCCCGGGATGTGGCCCTGTCTCAAGCCCGACCTGGAGGAGCGGGACGGTCCTGGGGTCGACCGCAGCGCCTGAACGTACCGTGAAGGGGCCGCGGCGGAGGGGCCGGTCTCTCGCTGCTGATTCCGTCCCTAGGGCAAGGCGCTGGAAGAGAGAAGGCGAGAGGAGGCCGGAGGGGTGGGCAGGACGCTGGCGGGGCCACCAAGCTGGGGCTGCTGCCCTTCCCTGCGGAGCAGGATGCGCTGGCAGCGGCTTTCCCAGCGACTTGGTGACTCCTAGTCCCCACTGTGACCTGCAGGGACCATCCCCGGAGCAGCCCCCGGGCCGGGACCCGTCGGCCCTGGGTTCGCTCCCGCAGCCACTGCCTGGCCCTGGCAACTCACCCTCCAGGAGCCCCCGGGAGCCCCGACGGCGCCGCTCACCTTGGAGCACCTGGACGCTGACGCTGAGCAGGGCGACGAAGGAGGCCACGAGGATGCACTTGTTGAGCGTGAGCCCTTCCCAGATGAGCGGCTCCTCCGCGGCGTCCCGGCCCTCGGGCTCCACTTCGCTCCGGACGGGGAGGCTCTTGGGGACTGGCGAGCCAAAGGAAGGGAGCGTTGTGGGGCGGGCAGGGGAGCGGCAAGCGGCATCAGCCCTTATCAGGGCAGGAGCAGCGGGTTTGTGCTGGGCAGAGGAGGGGGAAAGGCTGCTCTGGGGTCAGCAGAGGGGCTCAGGCCACGAGCCCCAGGGCCCAGACAGTGTCAATCTGCCCTTGCAGAGGACATTTGGCAGAGGACCAGCAAGCCCCATCCCGACCTTGTGGGGCCACGTCCTCTCAGTGCCGCTGAGCTCACGGGGACTGCAGAGAGAGCGGTTATCCCATCACAGCCCCGTATCCACAGGTGCTTTCCGGGCTGCCCGGAGCGGTGGGACAGGGGCCCTGTCCCCGCAGCGGGGCCGGGCAGCCCCTCGAGGGCAGCTCTCCACGCACACCTACCTTGGGGCCCGGTGCCGCTGCCCTTGGCTGCCGCCTTCTCCGCACGCTTCTTGTCGGCGGCGTCCCCGTCGGCGCCGCGCGGCGCCGGCTCCGGCATGCTCGACGCCCGCCCGCCTCGAGCCTCCGTGCAGACACCGAGCCGGGACCGCACCGCCTCTAGGCCCTGCGGGGGGAGCGGGGGTGTCGGAGCAGCCCACGGCAGCAGCCTGGGGACGACGGCCGCGTGGCCGGGCGGGCAGCGGGGCCGGGACTGCGTGCGGGCGCCTCCCCCCAGGGCAGCGGGCTCAGGTCCCGCAGCCTCGTGCTCAGACTCTCTGAGGTCTCACAGGGCTGAGCAGACGCTGCTGCCGGGCCCTGAGTGGCGCTAACTCGCTCCCTGGAGCATCCCAAACCCTGGCACACACATTCCCTTCATCTTAACCCGCTCGGCAGCTTTCAGAGCAACGCAGGCAGCTCTTGTTGTTATTTGCTAGGATCCATTCAGCCACTAGCCGGCTCCCTGCTGCAGGGAAGGCGCCGGGCTGCAACCCTGCCCGTGCGCATGCACACGCACATGCGCCGCTGCGGCCGAGCAGGCGGCGCTGGGTGCACACCTCGGGTCCCACGGGGTGCAGTCCCCTGGGATCCACGGGGTGCAATCCCCCGGGATCCACTGGGTGCAGCCCTCGGGTCCCGCTGGCTGCAGTTCCCTGGATCACACTGGGTGCAATCCCCCGGGATCCACTGAGTGCAATCCCCTGGGATTTGCTGGGTGCAGCCCCTGGCTCTCGCTGGGTGCAGCCCCCGGGTCCTGCAGTCCTCCCTGCAGCAGCCGCCCCGTGCGTCACCGGCGCTGGACCGGTGCCCCACGCGAGCGCTGGCGGCCAGCGCGGCTCAGTGACAGCGACAGCTGAACGGGAGCCCCGCGGCTCCGGCGGGAGGGAAGCGGGGCAGTTCCCTTCCCACCGACACCTCCAGCACGAGCTGTGCAGGCAGTGGACGGAGCTGCTTCGGATCGAAGGGAAACACTGGCGCCTGCCCCGCCACGCCGCCCCCGTCCCACATCCCGGGCGGCGCCGCCGGCCCTCCCATCCCTGCACCACTTACATGGGAGCCGCTGCTCGCCCCGGCGCTGCTCCCCGGCACGGCGGCATCTGCAAAACACAAACAGGAGCCACGTGCTGAGCGGCGGGCCGGGCAGGCTGCCCGTGCACGGGGTGCCCACGGCCCGCGACAGCCCCGGGGCAGCCGGGACGCAGCCCGTCGCCTTCGGCATCGCGGCCCCGGCGTGGAAGACTCAGCTCCAAGGGCAGCGTTGGCTGCTGAGCCCCCAGAGTCACCTCCCTGGGTGAGCTGAAGCGGAGCAAGGGACAGGGACACTCCTGTCAAACACAGCGCGGATACGCCAGGACGCCCTCAAAAGCTGCCGCTGGAAAGGCACCGCTCGGGGCGGGCGGCAGACGCAGCTCGCGCCGTGTTCTGGGCGGCGAGACGGACCCTCGGCAGCCGCTCCCATCTTTGAGAAGGCCCTGAGCCACCAAAGAGGCCCTGAGGGGTCCCGCGGGCACCCACGCGACGTTGGACACACGGACGGGATCTCCCCTGTCCAAGGGCAGCAGCAAGGAGGTGTCCAAGCCTGCCCGTCTCACTCTTGGCACCGGATCCAAACCCGGCACTTCCATGGCTCTTTCCAGATGCTAAATGGAAAAGTCACCCTGAGGAGGAACCGGAGTTCTCCAGGGCCTCACCACAGCAACAGGATTTAGTGGATTCAGGAGCCTCCCGGGCTTCTCTTGAGCTCTAGTTGTTGCTCTTGGTCACCTTGGCATCTGTGGCTTTGCCATGAACTGCAGCATTAAAGAAGATCCTAAACTGATCCCAAGCAAAGCATCCGGCTCTCCCGGCTCTCCCATCCCCCTTGGCCTCAGCGCTCGCTCCATTGGGATCTGAATGCTGCATCCACGCAAGCATTCAGCTACAGCAGGAATTTCTGCCCCGTTTGACCCAGAATCTGTTTGTGTTTTCCCTGGTAGAACACGGAATGTGGAGAAAAAAAACCCCAGGGCCTGCGATGAAATCTAAAACATGATCCCGGAGCAAAGTACGTAAATAAAAGGAAACCTTTTGGCAGGCGAAGAGTAGGCTAAAAGATCTTTGCTTTCAACACGGGTACCGAACACGTCTTTGGTTGCTTCAGCAGCACCAGGGCCGGCAAGTCTGGTCTTTTCCCTTCCGAGAAGCCTCGGACCTGCCAGGACGACTCGCAGGTTGTTGCCGCGAGGCCTCCTGGGCCCTGTCTGGAGCGTGGAGGGGAGGAACCCCAGCCCGGAGAGGGGTTCTGCTCCGCGCCGCTCTTCATTTTGAGCCACGCAGACCTCACCAAACCCGAAGACGACGTTCACGGCCACGTTGCAGGGCCGATACAAACACCGCTCCCCCTGCCCTCCAAACAGCAGGAACCAAACTCCCCGTCCAAGCGTTTTTCTAACACGAGGGTCAAGCCCGCAAAGCCCGGGAGGGGGTCGGGTGCTCATCGCCACCCTGAGGGCGGCCGCGCTGCCGTAGCCACGTTCCCCACTGAGGTCACCCGGGACTTGTCCGCCAGCTGCCCATCCTCTCCTGAAGGACCTCGGGGAGCCTTGGAAAAGGCCCCAGCGGCGGAGGGGGCCACGTCCCTGTCCTCAGTCCTCCCTCGGCCGCCTCCGAGCGCTCCCTGCCCGCCCGGACAGCTCTGCGGTGGCCTCGGGACGTCCCAAGCCCGAGTCCAGCAGCTCCCCCGTGCCGGCACCTCAAGGGGTGGCGGGATGAGGGAGCCGCGGCGAGGAGGGAGCCGGACACCCGGGCCACGATCGCGCCAGGCCGGGACCGCGTGCCGTGTCCTGCAGGCGGGACGGGGCCGCGGTCCCGCCCATGGCGGCTCCCGGAGCACGGAGGGCGCCGCGTTCCCGGGCCGTCCCCACGCGCAGCCTCCGAGGAGGCCCCTCCGCACATGGCTCGAGAAGCCCCGCGCACTTCCAGGCTCCTTCCTCCGCCAGCCCCGGCTCCGGGCGGGATTCCAGCAGGATCCGTGCCCGGGGGGTGCACGGGGACCGGTCCTGCTCCGCTGCCGAATTCGCTCCCCCTGGGCCGCTCCTCTGCAGCCAGGACGGGAGGCTCCGACCACGGAGGAACCTCCATCCTGGCTCCCACGGGAGCCTCCCAGAGGACGGGAACACCCTCTCCCCATGCCGGCCATGCTGCCCCCTTCGGAGCCCCACGAGGGCCCTTCCCGACGGCAGCACGGCCGCCGCGCCGGGTCCCACCGCCCCAAAGCGCCCCCATCACCCCCACCCTGGCCAGCGCCGAGGCTCCACGGGCCGGCGAGGCCCTACCTGCGCCTCGGGCTGCGGCTCGGGCTCCGGCTCGGGCTCCGTGGCGGCCGCCGCCTCGGCCGCGCGCGGGGGGACGAACAGCGACAGCTGCCGCCTCCGGCCGAGCAAAATAGCACCCAATGGCGGGCGCCGCGCGGAGGCCGCCCCAGCGCCGGCGCCGGCCGCGTGTCGCCTTTCGGGGCCGGGCCTCTGCCCTCGGGGACCGCCCGGCCGCGGGATTCAACGGCAGACGGAGGCGCGCGGCCGGGGGTGCCGCCGCTCTCCTGCGGCCCGTTTCCCGCGGCCCTTTCCCCGACATCCCCCGTTCGGTTTTGTCCCCCTGCGGGACCCATGTTTGCAGGCTCGTGGAGCCCCACAGCCCGTGTTCCTGGAGCGGGACCCGGGGTGCGGATCTGCTCTCCCAGCCCCGTCCATTTCAACACACGCTGAACACGAGGAGGGCCCGGGCGTGTTGCTGCCTCCACATGTTCATCCGGGAACGCTCCCTGGCCAAACGCGAAAGCTCCTGTCACCACCGCGCAATTTAACCCAGGCAGATGGAGGGGGTGATTCCCAGGGGCCAATGCTTCCCTAATTCCCTGCAGCGCCGCTCCTTCCTTCCTTGTCCCCTGCCCTGAGATGGTAGGTGTCCCCGGGACCGTTTGTGCTTGGAGAAGGGAAGTTAAAGCCTTGGAAACGTGATCCAGCCGTGCAAATCCGCAGGGACAAAGCAGCTGGTGGAGCAGCACGGGAGGGTGATCGATCAGCACAACAGACCCGGCCCAGCCGCCCCCGGCCTCCGCTCAGCATTCCAGCTAAATATCCGCTCTCCAGCTCTGGCTCATCCATGCAAATCCATGGAAATGTGATCCCGCTATGCAAAATCCACAGGGAGAAAGCGACTGGTGGAGCAGGACAGGAGGGCAACGAATCAGCGCGCCGGCGCGGGGCCCGGCCGCCCGCGGCCTCCGCTCAGCGCTCCTGCTAAACACCCGCTCCCCGCCTTCGGCTCGTCCCTGCAAACCCATCCGCTGCGCCCGCCCGGGCTGCCGGCTCAGCTCGCAGGGCACGAGCGCCGTCCCGGCCGCGGCGCCCCGGCCGTGCCCGTGGTGGCTGGGATGTCCCGCGCCGGGGTGGCCGGGCCATGTTGCAGCCTCCCTGCGTGTCGGCGGCCGCGCTCCGTTATCCTCCCGCCAGGGCCTAACCCGCTTTCCGCTCCCTTCAATAGCTCGCAGTTAAATCATCAAGCCGTAACATTAGTCACTGGTTATTTTTGGTGCTGGTTAGTTCTGGTGACGAATTACAGCGAGCCGGGCGCGCAGCGGGAAGACAATTCGGTGCTAAATCCTCGTTTCGCCCGGCCCCTGGTGCATGCTATGGGATGCTTGGCCAGGAAGGCACCAGGAGCGAAGACCCCCAGGCTTTGCAGGGCCCCCTCCATCCCAGCTCCCCGTGCAGGGCTCGGCAGTCCTGCTGGAGCGAGGGGTAGCTCCGTGTCGGCACCATCCCCGGTCCTTCCCGCGGCCACCGCGGGCGCTGGGGCAGTCTCAAGGGAATGCAGGTGACGGTCCTGGCACTGCGCGCTCCGTAGCCCTCCACCCGCCTGCTGGATGTGGTCAAGATTTGCCATCGGGCTCAGGAGGGATCAGAGGTGGACGTGGCGCTGCGGAGGGCTCCCCCAAACATGATTTTAGGGGGAAATGAGGTGAAAGAGCACGCCAAGCGCTCGTGCTATCGAAACCCAAAAGGTGCAAGTGTCCCCATAGCAACCTGGCCCCAACCCAACAACGTTCTGCTGACCTAAAATTCCTCTTTCGCTTGCACCCAGCAGTGCAGAGCTCCTCCCGGCCCGGACGGTTGTGCAATATGTGTGTGTCGAGACGCCGCCGCTGCCTCCTCAGCCCGGGGCAGCAAGACGTCAGCGGCAGCCACAGAGATGATTCCTCCGGGCGACGAGAAGAACCGCAGACCTCTGCGAGCGCCGTCATTAGCTGGGAGCGCTTGGCAAGTTACAGGAAGCGAAGAGACACTTTCGGGCTGCCAACTGCGGATCTCCTGTCAAATCACAATCTATCAGCGCGGAAGATTTGGGATACGTTGAGCTGAGCAATCTCCTCGTGGAGCGGCAGCTAATTGCAAGCTCGGGGCCTTTTGGAAGCTGGATGGGGCTTCGTGCCACCAGGTGTAACCGTGGGGTTGGGTAACGTTTCCTGACGCCCCGGGAGGGATCCAGCGGGACAGACCAGGAACCCTTTGCGCAAGCCGATGCCCATGGCTAAGAGCTGGGTGGGCTGCCCCGTGCTGCTGCAATGCCCCCTCTGGCTGCTTGCAGGTCCCAGCGCCGACGGGATCAGCTGCGGGAAGATGTCTAGTAGTTCAGGACTGTTACAAGGACTCTGACCCGGGCTTGGCCCTGCAGCTTCAGTGCTGCTGCCATCGGGTTAGGAAGGAAATCACAGCTGAGGGCGACAACAGTCCCTCACCTGCCACGAGGAGGAACGGGCCAGGGAGGAGGCAGGAGCTCCACGGGATTTGTGCCATCTCAGGCCTGCCTGTGCTTGAGGAGATCACAGCCTGTAGAGGCTTTTTGAGGCTCTTCTCTGTCTTCCTTTCGCCCAGAGCTTGTAGCTGCGTGCGAGCTCGTTGAGACAGCGAGCCAGGAAGATGATGGGTCTTCTTTGGAAGACAAGGACGTCCCACGAAGCAGGCTGGGGAGATGTGACACCACAGGTCTTTAGCAACGATGTGGGGTCTAGCCCCATGCCAAAAAGCAGGCAGCAGCCTACCTGCCTGCAGGCATATTCTTCCAGCAGAAGACGGCAAAGATGATCCCACCCATGCCAGAAATGCTCTCCCATTTCTCTGTCTGTCCAGCACTATCAGCAGCATCTCGCTGTTTTGGGAGTCTCGGAGGGGGCCAGCAATGAGAGACTCAAGCTGAACCAGGTCACCTCTGTTGGTGGTGACACATCCCCTCAGGGCATCCAGAAGGGTCTCCAGACTCCCTGGCTCCACCAAAAGGGTGAAGTTCTCATGGTGGAGAAGTGTCAGTGTCATCTGTGTTTTATCCCCTAGGAGAAGGGGAGAACCTGGCCAAAAACTGGCCCAGCAGAACATGGATACTCTGCTATGGCCTCCTGCCAACACTAATCACCCTTCATGCTGATACGGTGAAAAAGCAGCTGCTCAGATGACACGAACAGATCCAGCCAGGCTGTATTTTGCTGTCAGGTCCTAGACTTGCAGAAGGCTCCAACAAGGCTCCTGGGGTCAGTTACCAGCCTTAGCCCCAGGGCTGGCCGCAGCTTGGACCTCTCATCACTGTTATAAGACATCAGGCTGCCAGGGACAGAAGATACCAGATCTAATGGGTCTGTGACCCAGAGCTCATCAGGAACAGCGTGGATGCACTCTTAAATGAAATGAGTTCGTTAGGTCTCTGCTACCTTCAGCGCAAAGGGCAGAGGAGGCCGGTGGCTGTGGCAGCAGAGAGGATGGAAGCTCCCGCCGCGCCGTGATCCCCTCTCTCAGCTGGATGACTCCATCCAGGCGGGATGCACAGATGTTCCGTGGCCAGCGTGGTGGCAGCTCAGGCCGTGGGGAAGGTCTCCCGTCCCCTGCCCGCAAGGCCTGTGATCACCTGCAGGTGAACAAGGCTCGTAACCCATCAGGCCTCCCAAAGCCCTTCCACAGCACGGCGCCCACGGCAGAGCCTTGCACCGGGCTCCTCCGGGCATTGATCCTGCTGCATCCTGTATGATCCATATCTCCTCAGCAGTGCTACACTAGAGCCAATCTGATCACACGCTGAGCCACGTGCGACCTAAATACTCCGACTTACGAATCTCGGAGGTTTTCACTCTCTTTGCTTGGCAGAAGGAGCAGTATTCAGGTCAGCTGGAACAGAAGATGCTGGATCCCATTAAATGCTACTTTTAGTCTTGGCTACTTTCAGTAATTGTTCCATTATACATTTTTCCACTGCCCAGCGCTGCTTTGGGCTAATCATTATTCTCTTTGAAGATTTGCAGCCGTTGGTACCTCCGAGGAGAATACAAGCAAGTGACGGTGTTTGAACATGACATTTCAAGCGAACTGTCCTTGGAAGTGCGCTCTGGGGACAGGGAAGCAGGCTGCGACGTTTGTCCCTTAAAGGGTTCCCAGTGGGAATTGTCCTATCAAGTCTATCTAGTGGATGTTGGGGGAAACTGAGGCGAGAGGCGGCTAAGGGGGAAGCGGGTTGGTGGGTAAGGGGAATTCCAGGAACCGCCTGGGAATAATGTCCCGACAACCATAACTTGGGTCCTTGACTTCAATGGGTGAGGTTCCTGCCCACGGCCATGCCGGCACGGTGGGTCCCGCCGGCACCGCTCGGCCCTTGGCGTCCGCACCGTGCAGCAGCTGGCGGGCTCCGATTTCACCATAATCCCCCAGCCCCGAGTGGCCGGGTCATGTTCTTGGCCTAGGCCGAGGCTGCAGCCCTGTCCTCCAGCCGAAACACAGGCTAAACCACCCGATCTGAGGCCCTCTCGTCCCACGAGAGGGTCTCCACGCTCTCACCATCACGGCAGCCTCTCTCTGCACTTGATCCAGCTTTGGTCCTTCTTTTTGGACTACTTTGGCTTTTCGGAATGGCGGTAGGAGATCGAGTCCTGTTGATTTAGCCCTCCCCTCTCACCTCTTTGGTTCACGAGCCATAAAAAGAGCCTCACCTGGGGCTCCAGCTTGCCCTGACACCATTAATAACACTGCAAAGTTCCGCTGGGACTGAGCAGTCATTAGAAAGCAATCAGGCCACGTCAAGAGAAGCTCCTTTTTGTCCCTCTGTCATTGCAGGGAGGATATTCGCAGTTCTCAGGGGCCTCTCAGCAAGGTCAGGAGGAGCTCGTGGAGCTTGGGGGCCTGGGGAGGGCACCTGCCCAGAGCCCCTTTGTGCTGGCTGGGCTATGGGGCAGGAGGGAGGCCGAATTCCTGCCTTTAGGGTTAGGTGGGTCATAAAAATATACCCAAAATCACTGCAGCAAAGGCCAAAACAACCATCTTAACCATGTGGAGACCCTCCGCTGACGTTTCCCAAGCGTCTTCCTGCTCCCCTGCCTAACTCTCTGCTTTTCATGTTTGAGCAATTTCTCTGCGTTGTTACCAGACAACGAAACCCCAAGTTAATATTCAGGAGCCTTCAAAGGCAACACACAAAGGCCTCAGGCACCCAGGCTTCTCTGCTCTCCCTGCTCCACATCAGCCATTTCTTGCACCTCTCTGATGGAGAAGGAAGGCTGAAAAGGTTTGAGCTCTGCTTTCTTAAGAAGAAAATCCCCTTGACAACATCAGGACGGTCTCCCCTGGGACTGCTGGGCTCTCTAAGGAACGTCCTAGGGTCCTCATGGAAGTGTTTTGCTTCCTCTGAGATCTGGAAGCTCTGGTGGTGCCTTTCCTCCTCCAAAACTTGAGCTGGTCTCCAAAACTGTTAACTACAAACAGCACAGAAAAGGCAGAAGGTTGGGAGCAAGATATCTGAGTGCAATTCCCTTCTGCTCTCAGCTTTCAGTCTCCTTACTTGTAAAAAGCCAAATGTGATACATTATGAATAGTAACAAGCAAGAACCAAACCACTTAGACCTTAAAATAGCAGCAAAAACCCTTTCCCAAAGCTGCAACCTAAATTATTCAGTTTCCTCTCCTTTTTGCCCACTATCATTAGCATCAGCCTGCACACGGGTTTTGTCCAGCACAGGCAACTCCACTGCAAGCATGCAAACACATAAACATCCACGTCTCGCCCTACCTGAGACCTGTAGGAACTGTGGGGCTTGCCCGGCTAAAACAAAACACATGAAGTCTCCTGAGCTCTAGGATTTTCTATTTCTTTCCCCCCATTTGCTTGCTGGCCACTTGCTCCTCATTTTGTCCCGCTCAATCAACACGGAGCAAGACCCGTATTCCAACTAAGGCTTGAGACTCTCCATTCCTGTGGCCACCACGACCGAATTGCTAGAACCACGTGGCTGAAAACGGGTGAACCAAACGACTGCCCGACAGAGGGAGGCACGTGGAGGGGAACATCTCCCCTCGCCATCACGTCAGCTCCCGTTGGCCCCGCGCTGGCAAACACCCAAGCAAGCACGTGCAGTGCCTGGGAAGCGGGTGCTGCAGGGCCAGAGCGAGCGCAGTTTGGCTGTAGCTGACGGTGAGCAGCCAAGCAATTAGCTTTACCTTCACCCCGCGGACTGAACACAAGAACCCCCTGGCTGCGTCACTCTGCTTTCGGCCCCTGGTGCGGGGTGCTCGTGCAGGGTCCGTGCCCACAGCCCCAAGAGGACGGACCCCACCGCAACGTGCGCTCCTGGGTCCTGTCTTCTACCACCACAAGAAACAAGTGCTCTGGAAGAGCCACGGTGCAACCACAAACTAGCCAGGGTCAACACAGGCTGAGGCAGAAGTCTTTTATGAGCCGGCAGGGCGGAAGGTGCAGGGATGGAACTTGATTGAGAACAGGCTCTTTCCCACGAGGCTGCTTGTCTGTAAAGGCACTTGGGCAAAGACCTCCACACGAGGGGCCATGGGGTTAGGCAATCCTTCTGGCTCATCTTGGGCAATGTGCACTGCTCTTTGAGCTGTTTCCTCACTGAAATAACACGGTGATGGGAGTACAAAGACTTACGGTGACTAACGACCCTCCCTTTTTCCCAGCTTGAAGACAGCTCGGTTAAGCAACCTCATCTTCAGCGCAGGTCCCTGCACTTCATTCCGGGGCAGGAGACAGGGATCGTTCCTTGGATCGCAGGAGCAGGGCTCAGCGCAGACGGAATTCGTTCCCGTGATCGTCTACACCACCAGTCTGGTATTTCTTGGCAAAAAGGCACAGAGAAATGAAATGCGCCCCAGGACGGGGCAGGTAGGAGCAGAGACGCACGCGGGAAACGGCAGCGTGCCGGTGTGCAGCCGGTGAGGACTTGAGCCGGGAGCCTGGGGGCGGTGGCAGTAACAGCTATTTAAAGTGGTGATGGAATTATTAAAAAATGGCAACACTCCTGCGTGAGGAGGCGGGAGATGATCTCCTCCTCGGCGACCTGATCCCAGCAGCAAGGGGCTCAGCATCACCTCCAGTCAGGCTCTGTCTCCTGGTCGCACGCTCATCTCCTCTCTACAAACTCCTTAAATGTGCAGAAATCCACCAAAACTTTGGTCCTGCAGCTCAGCTAAAGGAGCAGGGACCTGGATCCAGATGCAGGCTCCATCCTGGTGAAGAAAACCCAGACTCTGAGGTCGGAAAGGGGCTTTGGCCAGGGCAGAAGGACAGAGATCTGCCCTGCTTCACCCCGCTCTGGAGAGCAGCACCCACCGTGCCACCAGGCAGCGATGGGGGCGGGGGTGCCCTGCCCCTTCCCAGCTCTGCGCCAGGGATTTTCCTCTGGACGGGGGCTGCCCTCGAGCGCTGCCCCCAGGGCACCAGCGCAGCCCCTCAAAGGGACGCTCCCTCTTGCCACACAGCTCCAAGATTAATGTTTAAACATCCACATCCATGGTCTCGTCGATCCTCCTCCCTCCTCCTCCTCCTCCTCGGCCGCCATGTGTCCAGCCTGCTTCATGCTGGGAGGTTTGAGAGCAGAGCCAGCTGAGTCCTTTGGCTGTTTGTTTTTTTTCCTTTTTTTTTTTATTCCAGCGAAATGCAAACAACGGCCTGAAAGAATTTCCTCCTCAAGACCCAAGTTAGGCCCCAGCTTAGCCATTCAAAACCACCAGGCTTTGCTTGCTGCAGGAAACGCTGCGGGAGTATCAGGCACCGGCAGCCTCCCTCGCTCCGGACTCTCGGACCTCGGGAGGAGCCAGGTCTCACCAGCACAGCAGAGCCCGGTCTCCAAGGTAGCTCCATGCAGCAGTGCGGATGATGCCCTATCCTCCAAACCTGGAGATTTTTAACAGCAAAGGCAAGAGGGACAGAGTCACTTCATCTTTTGTCCCCTTGGTCCCTCTGGAGACGTGGGGTGACTTAGTCCCCCACTCCATCCCCAGTGAAGCTGTGGGAATCAGCCATGTCTGAGGAATCCCACGTACCGCCTGGAAGCAACTAGCGACATACACCCGTCACCCTGCTCGTTGTTTCTGTCTCTGCAGCTCCTCAGCACAGAGAAGGTGCTATAGAAACGCAGGGATGGCAGAGACAACTTGGCCTTGGATGCACGCAGAAGGTATTCCCAGCTGGGGAACGAGCTGCTCCCAAATCCTGCCAGAGCCCTGGAATAGGCTGCCCAGAGAGGCTGTGGAGGCTCCTTCCTTGGAGATCTTCCAAACCTGCCTGGATGCCACCCTGTGCCCCATGCTCCGGGTGTCCCTGCTGCAGCAGGGGTTGGACTGGATGATCTTGAGAGGTCCCTTCCAACCTCAGCCATCCGCTGAGGCTGTGAAATCGCTCCCTCGTCACCACCGGCCTCTTCTGACCTGGAGTCCCTAGGGCAAGGAACAGAAGCTGCAGTGGCCCGGCAGGTCAGAGTAGCCTTTGCTGTGTGTTCTGCTCTTCTGCTCAGAGGGGAATGATCTCACTGGAGAGGAATCAAAGGCAGCAAAGCATTTTTTGCAGGTGAATGAGCAACACGGCCAGGTTGAGAATTACGGGGCAAGATGAAACAGCTCCCGGTGCAAGGCAGAGTTTGGGTTTGGCCGCAGAAAGTTTTGAAGTTCTGCGCTGCCTCGTGGGAATTTCTTTTAATGGCACGTTGGGGAGGCGTGTTGGTGAATAATTGCTCCACGGCACTTCCAAAGGGGTGAATAATTTTCCAAGAATAAAGGTTAAAAGCCCAGATGCTCCAGTGAAGGGCACTCTATAAATAGGATTAACTGGGCAGAGCAGTGGGAATAAGTGGTGAAAGCCTCATGTGGACAAGAAATGGGAATGATCTGACATACATGTTGGGATCAGCCACGCGATCATCTCTGCCAAGCACACAAATATGCCGGGGTGGGATGGATGCGGCGGGAACCAAGCGCACAAATATGCCGGGATGGGATGGATGCGGGGGGAGCCAAGAGCACAAACATGCAGGGACGGGGGCCGTGCCGCGCGCTGGCACCGTCCGACTTCGTCTGACGACTTGTCCTCGCAGGGGAGGTGCAAACCCAGCAAAGGCGGATGATTTACGGGCGCTTGACAATGGTGTGCAAGGGTAGACGCGGGGTCCAAAACTGCACATCAAAACAGAGTTCCCATAAATTACCAGGTTAAGGCTTTTCATCAAAGTTTAACAGCACGAGGCATGATTCACGAGGAACCTGTAATGTTTAATTAAAGGGGGGAAGCCAAGCCCGCTGTGAAAACCTTCCAGATCCCATGCCAAGCTCATCATTGACTTAATTTACGGGACATAAACAGGCCAGAATGAAACAGCGTAAGCGCTGAAGTCACGTCCCTTTTGCCAATTTGCAATCCAAGGGCTGTGCAAAAGGAGGCTGGTTTACAAATTAAAGGAGATGGGTGAAGATATAGCAAGAAAACAGCAAACAAATTGACTGGTGGCACCGTATGGGAAGATCTAACCAATTCCCTACTACCGCTGGTCTTTTGGCTACCTAACCGCCCATTTTCTACCCCTTCGTGTGAAGATCATTGATCTTCTATAATCACAAAATTCCAAAAATAAATAATCACGAAATTCCAAAAATTCGTCAGGACGCAGCACGTGCCCAAAAAGGGGATTCTCACCATTATCCACCTGGAAAAAAGGCTTCCCTCGTGTAACTGATGAGTGCCATGGTCTTGCTTTCACGTCACTTGATTTCTGAGTGACGTGATTTCCATCACCGGGTCGGGAGAGGCGGCGGGTTGAGGGGAGGGCAGTGACCGAGGCTGCTGTGAGCAATTGCTTGCAAGGAGAACTGCTTGGGAGCCCCACCTGAGCCAAGCCTGGCTCCAGGCTCCAACCATCTGCACGGAGCATTTCCGGCAGCCAGGAGCAAGACGGTGAACTGGGACTTACGGCAAAACCCAAAAGCCACGGTGAAGTGTTGCTGGATCAGCCCCGTGAGCCCTCCGAGAGCTGCATGGGGATGGCGGAGGATGTAAATGTGGGAGTCACAAACCGCGAGCCTCGGAGGGCTGCGTGGCTCTCCTTAGAGAAGAGGCCACTCCTGTTGTCACCTCTCTTGAAGCATCAGCATGAAGGACACCCAAGACCCGCTTGCACAGAGCAGTGCACAGAGGGTTGCACACAGGGTGCACAGAGGGTTTCCCCCTTCCACCAACCGAGCAGAGAGGTGCCCAGGCTCGCCAAAATGCCCCGTTTCAGATTTTTTGACTCATTTTCCTCGCTCTGCCCCTTTACTCGACCGCCACTCTCTTTGCAGTGGGAGCCCCGGGGCCAGCAGGAACAAGCGGGATGGGAATCCCTGGGACCAGCCACGTCTCTGCCCTGGCCTCCTCTCTCATCTGTTCCAACTTGTGCCAGATGGGAAAGGGGAGGTCGGGATGGGGGCTGGCACCACCCGGCCGCCACACCAGGGTCCCGGTTCATCCTCCTCTTTTCCTGACACTGCTTGGTTGGCTGCCTCCAAAGCGCTGCCGATTCCCATGTGTTTTCCCCATGACACAAAAGCGAGGCTCTTCCAGGAAAAATCCTTCAGAGGCAGGATGGGAACGAAACGGGCCTGGCCCCATGCGTGCACATGCCTCCCTCCCCGTCTCCCTTCTTTCCCAGCGCGTTTCGGGGCTGCTCAAGCAGAGGGAAGCGCCAGCAGGAGGAATTTTCCACGGGCGCAGGGAGCAGCAGACGGAGGCCGTGGGCGTGCGGGGACCCGCCGCGCGCTGCTCCTGCCGCCGGCGCCGCGCGCAGGCACCCGTGTCGTCCCGCGGGACGGGCTCCAGCTCCTGCCGCCCCGCACGTAGCGGGTGGACGACAGGGAGCAGCGCGTGAGTCACGGGCGCGGGGCCGCGGCGCGGAGGCTGCCCCATGTCCCTGTGCCATCGGGCACGAGGCTCGCCGTCTCCGCGCTCAGTTCCCTTCCGACCGCCGCCCCGCTGGGTTTGGGGACGGCATTTCTGCTGCTTCCCCAGGCAAGAGTTCCCCAGCCCCCAGCGGCTGCCCTGGGGAGGAAGAGGAAGGAGAAGCCGCTTCTGCCCCTTGTGTGTGCCCTCAGCCGGGTGTCAGGCCTCCACAGGGGGATAGGAAAAGCACAGCTGTTTTTTATAGCACAGTTCCACCCGGAACAAGAGCACCGTCTCTTCCAAATAAAGCTGCTTTTATACGGCCCTTTCCAGGATTTGTAGGACAGTAGGGAGCGAGCTTTGGGTTGGCAAGTTCTCTGCTCTCATAAATAAACCCGCAGCATCGTCTCTGAGCCCCTTTCAGCACCTCCTTCGTGCTCTTCCCCAAGTGATCCCAGCTAAACACACGATGCTGGGAAACCTTCTACAAGGCGGGAGCAGTAGGGCTGACGGAGCAACAGCTCCGCTCTTGAGGAAACCGTGTTACGAGCACACGGGGCTCTGAGCGCCAAGCACAGTGAAAAGCGACTAGTCTCCATTAACAAAACCATTCTCGAAGCTCCTTATCAAAGATCAGCATATAGGAGCTAACAGACTCAGGCCCAGACTGGTGGGAGATCTCGAAGCCACATCTTTGTGGTGCCGAGGAAGGCTTTGCCAACCTCCTTGCACCCAGCTGCTGCCGTGCCAGTGATGCCGACCACGGCTTCCACCTTCTGCCAGACCACCGAGGGAGGCTCCCAGCCAAACATCAAAGCAGAGGCCCAGTGAATCACAGCACCCAGCGCCGAGGCTCCGAAAGCCCTTTTGCTAAGCACAGCAAGCACCGGCCCTAACATCCTTGTTGATTACGACCCGCCAGGTGCAAATGCTGAGCTTTCTTTTCTCCCTGTTCTACCTGGGTTTGCTTTTTTGAACCTCATTTTAACAGTGAGCTGATGGGTTTATGATCAGTCGGGTTCCACCTAAGAGATGATGGCACTGAGCGTGGTCGCCGATGGGTCTGTACCTACAGAAGTTGTCCAGTGCAAATTCGAGATGGTTCCTTGACAATAAGGATAACAACAAGGCAAAATGAAGCTGAGCCCAACCAACCAAAGGCCTAAACGAGCACGCCTGCTAGGTATAAAAGCACTCAGGAGAGGGATTAGACACTTAATTAAGCATATGGACAACACTGGCGTGAGACCAGCTGGGTAAAAATCAGCTATGCATAAATATAACTGGGATTAAAAAAAGAGCTGCAGAATTCTTGGAACACTCATCTTGTGGAACAGCCTTCCGGAGGACGGGGTGGAGGGAAACGTCCAAATGCTTTGGAGGTGGAGCACGAAACCTTTATGAACGGTGACCTATGTGTGATGACAGCAGGACTGCATTTGACTTAGAAGCTGTTGTCTCGCCCTAAAAATATCCCACGCTCAGCTCTGAAATTGGGAAGCTAAACCTTGCAGCAGTGGGAGGAGAAGGGGTCCCAGCGCTCAAAGGCCCCATAAAACTCTGCCAAAACCTCTTGAAATCCTCCCAGATGAGAAATCCATCACAGACACTACACAGGCTGCCTTCTCTCGGATTGCATGTGCCTTGGGACTGCCGACTTTTCAAAATGCTGTAATGAGCAAGGAACTTGGAGAGCGACAACAATAGCTTATTTTCAACAAAAATTAAGACCAGCTTGTTTCCCCTAATCTTTCAGTCTCCTCCAAACAAATGTGTCCCTGCTGTTATACCTGGAGGTCATGGAAAAAGAGGTCTCATCAGAACTGCTGTGAGAAATATGTTGGCTCGGGGACACTTTCTGAATGAGTCCTGCCTGGATACAACAAGAGTGAAGAAAAACTGTCTTCCTGAAGCATGGCGACAGAAAGCTGAAGAGCAGAAATGACTTTAAAGGGAAAAAGAACCAATACTTTCTAGTAATAAGGACACAAAAGCACTGGAAGAGACAGTCCAGGGAGATATTGCCTTCCTGTCACTGGAAGACTCTAAGAACAGGAATAACTCATGCAAACATGTGGCATTATAGCCTGAATTAGAATGACAAAGGCTTAAATCAAGCCTTATACAGAATTAAACCCTTACAGGGCAGCTTATTCACGTTGCTTTGCATGCAATGCTCATGGAAGCATCTCTCGCCCCAGATGTTAAGATTTTGGGCTCCCCAGGCAGGCACTAGCAATGCAGTACAAATAACCAGAGTTTTATGCCATCACATTGGTCATACAAACAGCAACTGCAGTTAGAGCTGTTCACAGACCCAACATAATGATAATGTCAATTTGCATCGTCACGAGAATATTAAAATAAAAAAAATAGTCTGAATTGATGTTTTGTGGCCATCTCCCTAACATTTCATGGGGGAAAAAAAGGGATCTCATTACAGCCAAGCAAGCACATTTCTGAACACATTTAAAACCTTAAAACCACATAAAACCTAATGGAATACTAAACAGCAAGACATTAGGAAACCATTGAAAGAAATGTCCAGTATAATAGAAACGAGAATTAAACACAACTATCACCACAAAAGAATAGTCCCCCACAAACATTTTAAAGGCAAGAAGAGGATTATAAACAGGAAACAAGGCAGGATAAGGACAGAGGATTTAGTTCTTTGTCAAGGGAACATTTTTGCCTATTTCAAAGGTGATTTGAGGTAAAGAGACTCTTTAAAGTGACCCAAAAAAAAAATCCCTTGTCCTTTTTCTGTAGAATTTGAGGTTAGAGGAAGCAGTCTGAATTGAACAGAGGTATAAAAGCTCTTCAGCTCTGCTCTTAGCTGCATGGCCTGAGGTTGGTCTTTTCTACTCTATAATAGTAAAGTATCTATAGTTATCTATAGTAACACAAGCACAGCAAGTTCCAGACTCCTCAGGGATGCTCTGATCTCTATGGGGATGGGTTTAAATGTGTGTACTTGAACCTAGTAAGTCCCCAGGCTCTGAAGATGGGCTGAGACAATTGCACAATTGCACTGGATGATATTTGGCTACTGGTGCTGCTAGACTAGGTTTTCAGACTTTCTTCTAATCTACTTTGTAAAAGTCACTGTAAGCAAGAAAACACACTCAGAAGGTCATTGCTGTGGTCCAGAAAGGTATTTTCTAGCTGTCTTGCTAGAAAGATCTCAAGAAAGGGAGTGAGGAGGAGCGGCCTGGCCTCTTCTCAGTGTTGGCCAGTGATAGAACCAGAGGAAACGGCCACAAATTGAGGCACCAAAAGTTCCACAGGAACTTGAGGAAGAATTTCTTAACGGTGAGGGTGACAGAGCACTGGAACAGGCTGCCCAGAGAGGTGGTGGAGTCTCCTTCTCTGGAGATCTTCAAAACCCGCCTGGACACCACCCTGTGCCACATGCTCTAGGGGACCCTGCGTGTGCAGGGGGGTTGGACTAGATGACCTCTAGAGGTCCCTTCCAACCCTAGCCATTCTATGGTTCTATGATCCCTTAGGCCAGCCCTTTATATTTCAGTGCCTTAGGAAATCTGTCCGAATTAAGTTGCAAACAGGCACTCAGCTCTTGCAGGGCAGGGTGCGTTTGCAGAGATCAAAAATGACGGTTCGTTTCCACAACCTTCCCCAAAGTCAGCAGAAATGAGTGGCAGGAGAAGCCCAAAGCATTGCCTCACGCTCAGGTTTAGATTCAACCATCAGCCCAGGCTGCCTCTGCCACTGGAAGCCCCGGTGGGTCGAATTAGGGTACCTTGGCGAGGCTGCTGTACTTCGACGCAGCGGGATGCACGGGAGTAAATCGGCTCCCCTAGGGCTTGGTTACTTAGGAAACATAGGGAGGGCCAACGTGATTCTGTGCGGAGCGCTGCTGTAAAACATCACAGAACGGCCCTTTCAGAGCTTTGCCCTGAGTCAAGCCTTTCGATCGGGGGAAGCAATGAAGCCCTTCAAGTCTCGGCTTCTGCTAGAAGTTAATGAGAAACAGGAGGTGATGCAGGTTAATTTGTATCTAGAGCAGCCTCACAAATAAAAACCTTTAAGAAAGCTGGAAAATTCTGGTAAGGGAATAGAGCTGCCTTCGTTTTAAAGACTCTGCACTCCAAGATGTAAATCACTGGTGATTAAAAATGATGTTTTCTGACAGCTCGGTGACTTATTTGATGGCCTTTTTTTAGCCAGTTCCTTACGAACACCAGGACAGCACCAGCAGTCCTTGGTTTTCCTTCTGCAGCTCCCAGAGTGATGGGGGGGGTTTGCTCCTTCCTGGCTCCTCACAGGGGTTCTCCCGGATTGGAGGTGCAGCGAGGCGGCTGGAGAGGAACATGGGGCAGGGAGAGCTTGTGTGTCCGCTGCGGTACCTGCTGGGCGGGCAGAGATTTAGCAGAGCTGCCAAACTGTCACACCTGGCACCAGCTTGAAATTTAAGAGTATTTTAAAAAAAGTAAACAGACCGAGGGTGCTAAGCAGCCTGTGGAGCCCTGGCCCCACTCCAGGGGTCTGCTGGGCACCTCTGCACCAAGAGCACTCGGTAAACGGTGCTTCAAGTAGAGCAGCAAAAGCCCAAGGCAAAAGAGACGCCTCTGAGGGCCGGCGCTGGCCGTCAGCTCGCTGATCCTCTTCTTCCCAGGACCCCTTCCACTGCATCCAGGGTTATACATTCCCCAAAAAGCAGGGAGAAATCCTGCGCAAGGCAGAAATCCCCCTGGGGACAACGCTGCCCATCAAGAGACCTTCCCTGGGCTTGTCCCCAGCTCCGGCAAACCGGCTCCCTTCCCAGCAGCTCTCCAGAGGACCAGCGTGGCATGTAAGTTATTACAGGCTAAACAACCTTCCCTGCCCCGGAGGCCTGTTCATTTTATTTATGGGAAAATATGCTCGTTAATGCTCTTATCAAAGGAATGATCTAATGGGGGTGGGGAGGAGGGAAGTCTCCTTTGAATATATCCATTTTAATGAGCTGCCGGGCGAAATGTTTAGGCAGGCAAAATGGACTCTGAACTTGTTTCTGACGGAGCAGATTCTGCCTAGGTCTTGACGCTCATCCTGGCGGCATCTGTTTGTTTTGATAACGTTTCCAAACGAAATTACGAGTTACAAAAGCCAAGCTGCTCCGTGCACTTCCTTCTCCCCGAGGTTGGCTGATCCAGGCACCACAGGAATTAAAGGAAAATAACTGGCTCCTTCCAGCATGGCCTCTTCCCCGGCTACTGAAAGGAAGGGTGCGACATGCAACGTAGCATGGGTGATACGGACGTTGCAACGTCTGGCACTGTATTTTTCTGCAACTAGGTCCAAGCTCTTCATGAGCATTTGTTTATCACTGGCAGCAGCACCCAGGGCGGAGGGGGGGGGTAAAAATCAACACAAAAATAAAGTTTGCGGAACATAAATTGCAAAATCACCCTTGCAACCTGCAGCTGTGCTCCGACTCTCCCCTTTCTGCCGAACCAGTAAGGAAGGCAGCAGTACCTTGTGACTCTGCAAAGCGTGCTGCCCGCAGCCGAGCTGACTACATTTCCTGTTAGACTTCTCCCTTCACCCCCGCATTATTTTTATCCAGCAACTGAAAAAAAAAAACCCAAAACCCTAGTAAGTCTGATCCTGCAAACCTCACAAGTCATTAGGTGGCCCCTACTCTGCTGGGTTGCGCCCCTAAAAGAGATGACAAGATTTGGAAAGCATTTTAAGCACGTTACCTCATTTGCAGTCAACACACAGTCCTCTTCATACCAGCTGTTTTCAAGTGAGGAAGCAGAGATCCAAAGTTTCTTTGGGGAGAAGGACAGACATTTGCTGGCCTGGGAATGAACGGCCGCTTTCTAGCTTAGTATCTCACAAAGATCTTGGAAAATAAATTCTTCCCTGCACCGGGAAACATCGGAGGGCTCCAGCTTTCCTCTGCAGCTGCGTGCAGAATTTCCATCTAGCACAAGTGGGTCTGCAAGAAAAACCCTGACCTTCAAATCAAATCATCCTCAGAGGGCAGTCAGTGAAAATGAGGAGAGTTTTCTGGGTAGATAAAAGCGCTCTAATTAACTGTCCCACAAAGATCAGAATAGATTCCAACACACCAAAAAGCATTTTACTAGGGCGATATTTAAAATTAGCTGAGAATTAACTGTTACCTGTAAGGCAATGATTCTGAAGTCCCAAAGAAGGAGAGGGTTGAATTTAAGTCTGCCTTATCGGACTGATAACCTACAGATCTTGTACATTTTAGATGTAACACTGTCCAATGTTTTGATGAAGACTTTGTAAGATTTTGCTGTACTTCTTTCCTACTTGGAGCTGACTCAGATGAACATTTATAGTAGCCTAGGACTAAAACAAGCTAAATTACAGGGTGGAGAAGTCATCACATACAGTGAATTTGTGAAAACACGTTATGACGGTCGTCTCCGTCTCATATTCCGTTGTTTTGGTGCTTAGCTCCATCTCTGTATAACTCTTAAAGCTTTCAGAACATATGGAGCCCTGCCTGGAATGGAAACAGAGAGAAATGGCAACCAGAACCACTTGATCTGAAGTTCTAATCACTTCATTTATTTAAAAGTTTTTAACCTTTTTTGATGTTGTTTTGGAGTTTCTAAGGCACAGTGCTATGCAGTTTATATTTTTCTTTCTGCTGAACTTCCCTATTTGGCAAATCAGAGGCAGATTAATTCCCATGATGCTGTTCAGTGACATAAACATCCCCGATTTCCACATTCAGGAGGAGCTCTGACAACATGATGCAGCTAAGCACAAAATGCCCTAGGTTTTCTGCTACAAGTCAAACAGCAATTCTTTCCCATTCACCTGCAGCAGAGCTCTGTCCCTCCTCTAGAACCTGCAAGCAGCCAGTGAAGTCTGCAGCACAACCCTCTCAAAAAGCTCCTTCTCCAGGGCAGAAAACAGACGCACTCATATCCGCAGCCTTGCTGTTTAGTTAAGGTTGAATTAGCTAAATACCAGAACTGCTGATCTTTCCTTTTCTAAATAAAAGCAGCCACAGAACTATGACACCAGTGCACAGATCTTCACAATGCTCAAGTCTTATGAGGGTTTGAGGTCCAGCAGATCTTTTTAAGCCTTACTTCCTTGTCCCCTCTTGACAAACACTGGCAAACCTGAAAACAGACAGTGAAGAAGACATTAAGTTATGTCCACGTCTTGCTCCAACAGCCGTTAATACCAGCTACCGACCCTGAACCTGATTTTATATATTTCTTTGCTGCTGCAAACTCTTCCTCCCATCTAAGCACTTTCAGAAACCAAAATTATGGAAGCTTGACAAAGAATCATTAACTGGGGGTCTGACCAATGTTCAGGATCTCCCTTGCTAAAAGAATGAAGAGCATGCTGAAACAGGGTTAAAAGGGGAAAATGTTCTAGAAAATAAAACTCCAGCTTTCCTCAACCTGAAACAACTGAAACTGAGTTTCCTATTTCCATTTTGTTGCTCCTCTTTACTTTCTCCTTTAGAAGGTTTGGTTATTTAGTAACTCGGACTGCACAAGATATTTTCCCGGGTAACTTTATACGGCCTAATTGCTGCAACGAGTTTGTGTAAGAGTACCGACCTGCTGGACTCGGCGCACGCTCACCCTGACAGAGCTCAGGAGGGAATTCATAAAGACCTATTACCACCAACTCTTGGCCCTTTGCAACAGGCATCTTGGAGAGGGGAAGGCTCAGGCCGTGAGGAGACAGGGGAGCAAGGGGGTGTTTGTGTATTTGTGAGGATTTAGGATGAACCGGAGCCTCAGGACCTCAGCGAACAAGACTCCCCATTTGCAGTTGTCCATCTTGCCTCTGTGTTCGAGGTCATCCTGCCCCAGCAGCGCGGGCAGGTAACACCACAGCCGTCAGACCGCGCTAACGGCGTTAGGTGACAGCAGGGACCGGGGCGCGCTTGGGCTCTGATGCCAGACGATGCGTGGAAGCTGCAGCATCCGAGACGCAGGCACGCGACCCCTCCTGCTCACTCTGCGCCGGGTGACGGGGACAGCACCGGCCCGCGCTGCCTCAGCTGCTCATGCTGAAGCTACGAGTCCTCCCTGCAAGGGTTTAGGGATCACCGTCACCACGAAGGCGGAGAAGCCAGCCTGTCTAAACAGAACTGCAGCTGGAGCTAATCCCACGCGGTGTTTCATGCACGGAACCAAACGGGTTGATCGGGGCCTCTTCAGGCTGCATAACGACCCCGGGGGTGCCCGGGGTCACTCAATGGAAAATTGGTCCAACAGCCCACAGAGGTGAGAGGGATCCGAAGATCGATGCTATTTCAGTTATTACAGCCACGAGGGAGGCAGCTGCAAAGCTGATGCCCTCTGCCACAGAGCCATTATAAAGAATTACAAGCAGATTAACACATAAATAATAAATAGGCAGCCCTTCCATCACTGAATGCATCCAAACCCCTGCCCTCCACCTGAAAAGAACTCCCTAAAGCGACGCACAGTGCAACACTGCCAGGTCTTCTCCGACGTGCTTTGTTTGGCCTGAGTATTCCCGGCTTGCCGCTCTGCCCCGGGATCACCTTGGCCTCCGGTCAACACGTTAGACTCCTTCATCACCGTAAATCCACAGCCAGGTCTCGAGAGCAGGGTGGAAGGAAGCACTAACGCCTCGGTTACTTTGTGTTCTTGTGTTCTGGGAGGTAAATGCAGGTACCTGCAGCAGGAAAAGGTGTTTTTTTGCCCCTTGCACCTCGTGCTCACCCCATTAACCGGCTGCTGGCCAGGGCAGGCTCCTCATGGGAGCTGCAGGGGAACAGGCAACTTTTGGCAATACACTTTGTCCCAGCGTAGCCAGGGCAGGTTTAGGGGACAGAAAACGGGGTTGGGGGGCGGGTTTAGACACCTAATTCACGTGCAAAGCAGAACCCATCAAGGGAATAAAATCCACATGCCCAGAGTGCCTGCACGGGAACAGCTTAAAGGAAAGAAAAACAAGCAACAACGTAGAAACACAAAAAGTTACGGGCATTTGAAGGTAAGGAAGAGGTTTGCTGTTGCCAGGTTTGATTAAAAAGGAATGCCTTTTGGGAAAGCCATGCTTTTCTTTGGCTCTGCGCCCACCTCCCCTTCTTTACTCTGGGGGCACTTACTGCACAAGAGCCCAAGCGTGAAGCAGCAGCGTCGGGTGAGGCTTCCCCTGGAGCCCGCTCTCCGTGCCGGACAAGACGATCCGCGCTTCAGGATCCGCGTCCGGCTCGGTTGGTGGAAGAGGCCGGGCGTCTCACCGGGTGTCGCACGTGAACCGTTCAGAACCGCCCGGGCCGAGGACCCCTGCGACGGGAACGGCGGCGCGGTCCCTTTTTTGCACGCGCTCAAGTGCTGGTTTTGAGGTGAACTTCCAGGACCCTCCTGCAAAGGATGAATCCACGTTTCCGCCGGGGCAGTCGGGGGGAGAAGGCGCCGTGTGGGGCGCCCAGCCCCGGGCCTCTCCCTCAGGCCTCGCTGCTGTCGCGAGGCCGCCCAAGAGCCTCGTCCCCGCGCAGGCCTCGCGTTTTGGGGGCGCGTTGGGCCCTTTCATGAGGAGGAGGATGCACATTAACTGCTGCCAGGTTAGCGAGCGGCTTGTGTGCTTCCCCACACACGTACGGAACAAAGGAATCACTGTTATTTTATTCCTGTTCTATTTTATTGTTTATTTTATTTATTTTCTTTTTCTTTTAAATTTTATTCCTGCTTTATTCTGCTGCCCTCCTCACAGGAGCTGACCAGGGGGGCGGAACAACCGGACGGGCTCCGGTTCGGGCCGGGAAGGCCGGACTCGACGCGACGCCCCCTGGCCCTTCCCGGCGCATGCGCGAGGCGGCGCTGGCGCCTCCCCTCTCCCCGCGCCGTTTGCCTCATCGAGGCGGGGACGCGGGGCTCGAACCGGCGCCCCGCAACAGCCTCCGCCCAGAGCCGGGCCACGCGCAGCCAATCATCGCCCTCCCTCCAGCGTTTCTAACCAATGCCAGCCGCGCTCCCGCAGCGCTGCCAGCCAATAGGAGAAGGGCGCGGTGTCTCGCCTCAGCCAATGAGGAGCGAGCGTCGCGAAGGGACTGTGCGGTTAACCGCAGAGGAGCCCGGTTGCCCTCGGGGGGCGTGGCCCGCTGTGGGGGGGCGTTGCCATGGCGAGGCCGGGAGACTATATAAGGAGCGGAGGGGCCGCCGCTGCCATTTTGTGTAGCAGCGCCTGGAGAGCGGCCGGCGGGGGCGGCGGAGGGTTTCGGGGTTCGGACCAGAGCGGCCGGATGGTGAAATCCTCCCTGCAGCGGATACTCAACAGTCACTGCTTCGCCAGAGAGAAAGAGGGGAATAAAAGCACCGTCATGCCTTCCGTGCTGAGCCTCAGTACCGGACAGAGCAGGTGAGGGGCCGCGGCCTGCCCCCCGTTCCCCGCCGGGCCCGCCCTGACGACCTTCCTCCGTCCCCCGCGCCCTTCCTCTCAAGCGCAGATGCCCCCCCCGTCACGGGGGTGGGGGGAAGGGTGCTCTGTGGCGGATGGGGGAGGGGCAGCCCGCACCGCCGCCCCCGCCCGCCCCGCGAAAGGAGGGGGAGGGAAAAAGACAACAACCACCACAAAAAAAAAAATTTTTTTTCAACTTCCCCAACCTTGACTCCCATGCTACACGCTTCCCCCCCCCACCCGCTTTTTCCTCCCAACCTAGTGCCCTATATCGGGCGGGGGGCCTGCATGACGGGGCCCCCTTCCCCCACGAGCAGCCCCCGTCGCCTCAGCCCCGCCGGGTGCCTCGTGGCACGTTAGCCGGCCCTGTCCCTCAAACGGCGGCCGGGAGCCTCGGAAAAGGCCCCTCCCGCCGCGGCCCTGCGTCCCGCGGGGGAGCCCGTGGGCTCAAAGGTGCCTCGAGACAAAAGGCAGGGCCTGGGCACGAACACGCAGTTCGGCAGGGCCGGCCCGCGGGCCTCATCCCCTTATGTAACCGTGGGTATTCTCGAGAACTAATCGAGGCTACTGAGGCTAAACTAAGCGTGCTAGGAGAGCCGTTAGTTTAAATTTCAACCACAGGATTAAACCAATCCCAACAGATGCTGGGAAGAAAAAATCTGAATATCAGGGTGAGCCGTGTAGAGTGCTGAAGCGTAGGACACTCATCTGCTCTCGTATAAAGAAAGCTATGATCAGACCTGGTATGTGAATTAAAACACTAGTTTCTCCTTGAGTTCTTTAGAAACCTTTATTTCATGCTTGATTACTCTCTGAAGAAAGGTTCTTTTTTTCCCCTCTTTCTCTAAAAGTAGTACACAGACCTCATTCCCCATCTCAGTTATCTTGGACAATATTAATCCTACCTGGGTCATAGAATATAAGAGTTTCTGCACTCCCTTATGACAGTTTCTGTTGAGTTTGGAGCAAGATGGTTAAATACAGTTTTATTTATAAGGGCAGCCTGGAATACTAAGATATACAATCAATCTTGGCTAAAATAATAAGTTTTTAGTGCTAGTGTTAAAGGAAACTCTTGGAAAGAGCCAAAAAGTAATGGATTGAAGGTTCGCTTAACTGAAATAAAACCATTTTCCCCTTTGGATCAATAAAATCTTGTATTTACTGCCCTTGCTGATCCTCTCCAGTGTATGGTAGATGATGATCGTGCAGGTGCTTTTTAATATGGATGGTTCATCGGTTTTATGACCAATTAAAAAAGAAAAAAAAAACTGAACTCGCAGGAACTGTGCAAAATGGTGGCTTATTTTGTACGTGTTTATTCTCATTTGCAAATGGCTGCTGGCACTCACAGATAGGACGATTGTGAAAATTTCCCTAAGGGCCTCGATTGCTGCATCTGCTGAGATGACGCAACTGAAGAATAAGCCTGCAGGGTGAGAGATGGTGCAGAGGGAGGGGCCAGCAGCCTCGCGCCTGCTCTTAGCACAGTGGAAGGTTTATTCACTTAAGCAGCCTTACAGAAGGGCAAACTCAGCCTACGTGCGGGAACAGTCTCGTTTTATGAGGACAACATCCTTAGCCTTCGGTACTGAACTCAGCAGAGCTGTGTGAAATGGCTCTGGAAGTAGAAAGATTCAAGCAGGTTTTCAAATACTCAAATGTAGTCTCAGATGACTTAAAATTGGCAGGCTTGCTCGTCTGAGCTTTGCATAGTGAAAGCATTTCAGGTAGATTGACATCTCTGACTTTCATGTAATTTTCTGGCCTCAAGCCAAGAGTGCTGATGCAAAGATCTAATGTAATTATGGCTGCGTATCAGGAGGAGGAATGATGCCTAGCTTGCTGAGCAGGTATATTCTAGATAATTATTACAAGGTCAAAGTGGGGGAGGAGAAGAAAATGCTATTTTGCATGGATAGCAAACCAGTTCAGTTCATCTCTTAATCAGATCAAGTAGACTGCTACTTTGGTCTAGAAGTCCCTTTTAAATTGAGAATATTCTCATGTTCAAATTCAGTCAAAATATCAGCAGTGTTTTCTGGGGCTTATGGATCTGGGTTTTATAGTGTGTGCTTGGCCTGGAAATTCCTTTGTCTTGAAGCTGGCCTTGTAGTGGGAGGAGTTTCACCGGCCTGGGGGTTGTTTTTTGAAGACTCCCATTGTAATCACAGTTTTAAATACAAAATTCACGAGGTTTTACTTAACACGACTACTTGTTGACTTCTGTATCTGCAATTCTTTTCTAGTTCCAGGGTTCCCTTCAATTGCTGTAGTAACCTGGGTCCGGGGCCTCGGTGGTGCTCCTGATGTCCCTCACCCACCCCTGAAGATCCCAGGTGGGCGAGGGAATAGTCAGAGGGATCACAATCTTTCAGCTAATTTATTTTATTCGGTGAGTAAAGCCACTTGCTCTGGTTTATTGATTTCTTGCCTCGATCCTTTTAACGGGAGTTATCTTTCTTTATAATGAATCACAAGTAACTTTGCATATCTTACCACTACAGGATAATCGGCTGAATGTAACAGAAGAACTAACATCTAATAACAGGACGAGAATTCTGAATGTCCAGTCAAGGCTTACAGATGCCAAACACATTAGTTGGAGAGCAGTGCTGAACAACAACCACCTCTACATAGAAATTCCCAGTGGTGCTCTGCCTGAAGGGAGCAAAGACAGGTAAGGAGAGTAAAATGCAACAAGACACTTCTCAGCTGCCCTCTGGAAGGCTCCTCAGTGCAGGGCAATGATCAACCCCACAGGCCTGACTGCCTCGAAATACAACTGAAAAGTCTGTCTTTTGTTCTGAAAGCCTAATTCTGGTGCTTGTAGCTTCTTAAAGTTATCTGTGACAAAGTCTACTACAAGCTGCATTCCCATGTATTAAGAGTAGCTACTCATCTAGCAAAAATACCTATGTGTATTTTTGAGCTTTTCTTTAGAATAGCAGCTTGAGTGGAGCTGATGTCACTGAAATACACTCTTCAGTTGCAAAAAGCTTTTTTTCCTATGAAGACTTGGATTTCTGCCCTCCAAGTTATACCTGGGGTTCAGGGATGTTTCCTTGTGAGTTCCTCTCTCCCCAGCCTATTACTTGTCTCTATAAATGCATTTGCTTATAGGGGCTTGGTAGGTATGTCTGGAGCACAAATCTTTGCTCCTGTTAACTGAGTATCTTTCATTTGTCTTCTAGTTTTGCAGTTCTTCTCGAGTTTGCTGAGGAACAGCTTCGAGTTGATCATGTCTTCATTTGTTTCCACAAAAACAGAGATGATAGAGGTAGGTGCTCAACTCATTGGCTTGAGAGTTATTGATGCAACATTTAAAGTGTTTTTGGGTTTTTTTTGTCAAATGCTGGTATCAAGTGACTGAAATGTGTATTTTCTGCTTTCTTCTAGCTGCATTGCTCCGTACTTTCAGCTTTTTGGGCTTTGAGATTGTGAGACCAGGGCATCCCCTTGTCCCCAAGAGACCAGATGCTTGCTTCATGGCCTACACGTTTGAGAGAGACTCATCAGAAGAAGAATAGATTGCAATGTTTGCCTCTTAGAGCTTTCTTGTTGTCTATAAAGATGATTCTGTAGAAATTTTGTCAACATCTATTACAGTATATATAACTTTGTATGAAATGTTGTGACCAACTGCTCTGGTGGTGAGATGTTGAAAATTTCAGACTCCACATCTTTTTCTGGATTTGTGCGCATGTTGTGGTTGTGCAAATAAATGCTCCCTCCAAATTAGCAGTATATTTCTTGAAGTTTAATATTGTGTTTGTGATACTGAAGTATTTGCTTTAATTCTAAATAAAAATTTATATTTTACTTTTTATTGCTGGTTTAAGATGTTTAAGACTTGCACTCTAAAGCGATTTGGCTATGAAATTGCCCCAACCATGTGAATTAAAAATCTAGGTATGGAAAGGCTTGTTTGGGTTGCTCATTGCTTGGCTGAACTTGTGGTGATCTGTCAAGGTTAAGTAATTTATCTCTTCTGTTAGAAACCTACTCTTAATGAAATAATTAGCAGTGGAAAGGGATAACATGCTCATCAGGGGCAGATACAGGTGAAGCTGGCTCTCTGGTGTATTAAAGAATCTCCCCTATCAATATTTTATAGAATACTTCAGGGTGTATATTAGACACAGGAGTCACAAATGAGATGATCAGAAAAGTACAGCTGCTGGGGTAACATGACCTCAAGACCCAACACTGGAGACACTGGCATATCTGGGGCAGTGGTACTTGCCTGGTGCTGGTGTTGCTCAAAGTTGGGTAGGAAAGCGGGGTGTGCGTGGGTGGTCGGAGGTGGGGTCTATGTGATCCAGTACTGTTGTGTGTTTTGGCTGTTGACTTGCCTTCAAGGGAAGGAAGGGCCATGCAATGCTGGTTCAACACGTAGGTCTTTGAGGAGCTGCTTCTGGGTTTGTTGAAGCACCGTGTTTCAAGAATTATATATGATTTTTTCTTCTAGCTTTGAAGCCTAGAAGCCTTCATAGCTTTATAGAAGCATCTTGTGAGCCCCTTGATTTGGTCTTGATGGGAGCTTGTAGCTATTCTGTACAGGAGTGTGTTGGGTCTAAGGCTACTTCATGTTTGAAACCCACCTTTGGTACATGAGCTTCACTAAACAGAGTGTGCTTCAGGGGCTGGACATCCAGCTGGAGCTTGGTTTGCACCTCCTTGTAATTGGGTCCCTTAGGATTGCTTTTTGGGTTGCTCCTTAGGCTACCAAGGCAGCTGCTTTTGACCAAATGAGACAATGACATAGACTATTCCTAGATCATAATCCCTTAAAATCTGTTCCTAAAGAAGCAATGAACATCCACTAATGGCAACTGTCCCCGCTGCTACCCTGTGGGGAGCTCCAAGAAGCTCTAAGGGTGCTGCCTCCCAGGGGCTGTATTAAATTAGCAGCACAGCCCAAGCTGGGTGTTCTTGACCTTTTAAAGTGGATTCCAGTGTTCATCGGAGCCTTCCACTACTGGGACCTGCCTCCGCGCGGCGAGGGCAGCGCTGTGTTCTCGTGTCCCGGCGTACTGCACGTAGCGCGGCGGTAGCTGAGCTGGACGACGGCCCTTGGCTGCAGCGCGGTGCTGCTAGCCAAGACGGGCCTTTCGCCAGAAGGAGGTGGCTTTGCAAGCAGCCTCTTCCTGTGCATCTGCGCCCTTGCCTGCTTTCGGCAGGGGTGAGTTAGGAAGCACGCGTTGTCCTGCTTGGTGGCCAGGGGCTCCTGTAAGGTTTCTCTGCCACCTGGGCTCGCTCTGTGGTCCATCTGTCAGGCGGAGGTTGTAGGGCCCCTCTTGTAGGGCAACGTAAATGTGCTCGAGCGTGAGGTGATGGTCACGACGGTCAACCAGAAAGGGAGCAGCAGGCGGTGGCTCTCGGAGGTGGCACCGGGTCTCCCTGGCCTGGCTCCAGGACACACTGGGGCTGGAAGGAGCCTGCGGGCGCCAGCCTGTTCCTTGGCCCCATCAGGAACAGGTTTTTTTCCTTGCTTCCCTGGGCTCGGATGCCCAAACAAGCTGCTGCCAGTGCCAGGGGTTTTACTGCCATCTTGTAGCCACGCAAGATAACTGCAGGAGAGGCTGGCGGTGCTGCGGGCTGCTGCCCTACCCGCACCTCGAACGCTCGCTGGCTTTCGGGGACCTTCTCCATCTCAAAGCCCGTGTGTCTGCGCTCTGCTCTCGGGCTCCTGCTTAGCTCAGGGTTTCTGTGGCAGGGGAACGCTTTAGCCTCGGACCGCTTGCTGCTCTCGGGTAGTACCTTGGAGGGGATTGATAATTGCTGGGTGTGAATTGCCTCGCATGGTGCGCCTCCCTCTGCCAAGGCAACTGCGGGAATGGGGCTCATGAGCCAGGCACCAAGAAAGGTGCCGCCCCTGCCCAGTGCTGAGCACCTGCAGCTCCCACAGCCCCTCCTTGAGACACGTCCCCCCGAGGGCCCTGGGACAGCTGTGTGCATCTCCTCAGAGGCCTTTTCTTCCATATGCAGGGAATGAGTTTATTGTAAGCTGCGCTCAGCTGAATCACTGGGTGAGTCAGGGTAGAAGCATCTTGCCCACAGGCAAAAAGAACTTCCCAGAAGAAAACTCCGGGGAGCTTCCTTCAAAGCGTTGCATCATTGGCTGCGGAGCTGGCTGGAGTCTCCACACCAAGGAAAATAAACGCTGCAAAGGGTGGGGGGGCGACGAGCCAGGTCCAAAAGAGGCCTCCGGGTCCCTGACACGCAAACCCTGCCCTTCCAGGCCTGGGTGTTACAGCCAGACCTTTGGAGATGTTGTGCAAGATCCAGGGCTTTGTGAGTTCTCCTCCTGCCTCGGGAGCTTGAGGTCTTCACATTTTACAACACGGATTGCACCGCAGAGATTGCTGCGCAGATGGAGACACAGGACCCCCAAGTGCTGGCTTTGCAGCGTCTCGTTCCTAGCACGCCTCAAAACGAGCCTTACCTGTGAGTGTGTCCTGCACAGACGGCAGGACCTGCCTTGGGCTCATCCAGGGACCAGCCCTCCAGGCTGGGTCCTCTGGTGCCGCAGCCGCCTGCTGACCCGACCGGTTGGCTGTGCGTTATCAGCGCTCACGCTGTGAGCTCCAGCTAACCGCCGCGGAGCAGTGGAGCTTGGCTTTGCATTTCTCCCTGCGTGCATTATCAGGGTGTGTGACGCTGTAAAAGAAGCACGTAAAGGACCAGTATTTAAGAGGCTCGGATGTGAGTTTTAATGAAGCTGAGTGGCTGCTGTATTTCCCACTCGGAAATGTCATTTATATTTGTGGTTGTGCCACAAACTCTTCCCAAAGAGCGAGGATATACAATGTGCTGTATTTCTCCTTTGATAGTGGTGCCTTAAGGTGAACTGCAATGTTTGCCATTGTACTGTTGTTTAATGCAAAGCATCATCTCAGGTGGAACAGCAGGAAGCATCTGGAGGACCAAGATCTTTTTTGTCTAGAGGTGAAACCCTTCAAGCTTTGCTTAGGATAATCCGCTCCTTATTTGGCACTTGACCCCATGACTTCCACCAAGATAACCCTCCTGAGATGTTCTGTTGAACTGGATTCACATCATCAAATGAAAACAGTCTAAAAGAGCAAAAATATGTCCTGCATTGTGGAAGCTCCTTGACAAGGTAACACCGGGTGGGAGTTTGGTCCCACCTTGCTTAGGATTGTCATTAAAGAGCTATAGACGAAGCAGCATCTCAGTGCAGATCTTTAAAAATGGTTTTCCCAGCCAGGCTCCCAGGAGTCTTTGGTCCCTTGCAGGAGGGGGGCTGGTGGACTAGACCACATCAGCCCTGCTCCACAGGCTCTCGTCTTTCAGGAGGCCTCTTGGACACATCGACCTTCAGCTTGTCTTTTGGAAACCCCCAGCACACAGCAGCTTCATCCTCGCTGTCCAGGGGACTGCCTGGCCCTCTGACTCCAATGCCTCCATCTCTTCTTCAGAAGGAGAAGAAGATGAAGGGGACGGAATGCTCCAAGGGTTCAATGCACAAGCCCGCGAGGCGTCAGGGAGCGTAGAGGGCCTGTGTCGCTTGGTAGAGCGTGTGTTCGGTGACCTCTTTGAAGTACTGGCAGCAGAGCCACTCCTCAAGCGTGGGGCTCCCGCCCGCCCCGGCCGTCTTCTCGGCAAACTTCAGCAGCAGCAGAGCTCTCTTGAGATCCACCCAGCTCTGGAGCAAGGCGGGTGTCCTCTCGCTCCTGGCAAAGAGCTCCTGGCGAGGCCCCCAGAGCAGGACCTGCAGGATGCTCTTTGCCTCTTCAACAGTCACCCTCTTGCAGGGATCTCTGTGAAGAAGCAACGCGGCCAAACGCTTAAGTCCTGTGGAATAGATAGACAGGGATGGGATCTCAGGAAGCCTGTTACACCCGAAGCCCAAGGCGTTTTCCAAGGAGATGTCCACGTGCAGGAGCGTGTAGATCAGCATGCCTACGTTCAGCTCATCTGCCAATGGGGAGGCTGGTGCAGAAAACCCTTCAGCCCAGTCTTGCTCTTGGGTTGTAGAACAAGGTCTTCTCTTTTCTTTAGCCTTGAAGAAGTTGCTGATGAGCAGCCTTGGAAGGGAGAGGCCCGGGGACGTCTCCTTGCCTTGCTGGCTTGGGGGAGGACACGGGCACTGCACTATCAGCAGGTTCTCTGGGCAGACGTCTCCGTGCCCAGCGTTCTGCTTCTTGAGGTGCTCCAGCCCCGCGCACACCTGCAGGAGGAGGAGGCAAGCCAGGCGTTCGTAGTGACCGGGGCTGCTCTTGTGCACTTGGTGGGATTCCTTCACAAAGTCCGCCAGGGTCTGGTAGGGAACCTCGGGAGAAAGGACAACCTGCAGGACACGGCGAGAACCAAGCAGGGCCGTGTCCTCCTCTCCGGGCCGGGCCTGGCGGTGCCGCCCGGTGCTCCTTGGGAGGACAAGCTCCCGAGGGAGGGCGTCAGTGAAGTGGCCGATCACTTGCTGGATGCTGCAGTGCAGCCCAAGGGAGGTCTGCACCGTGAGGCTGCAGGAGCGGGACTTGAGGACCTGTTAGGAGAGGAGATAGCGCTGGGTCTGCCCGGCCTGAGGACAGCACCAAGTGGTCAGCCAGTGCCTCGTGGTGGTTCAGGCCACCCCCTGGGCCCAGAGCCACCGGGACTGGCTGGGACAGGCTCTGTTGCAAGTTACGGGAGACAGGAAGAGGTGACTCGGAGGCAGCAGCCCCATTGCATCCCTTGTGGCCTGCTGGAGCGGAAGGATGAGGAATGGAGAAGGAGCAGCGAGGTCTCGGCCTGCACACCCTCCGCCCCCTGAAACACATCCCTGCCCAGCAGGGTTCTGAGCAAGCAATGGGATGGGAAGAGAGAGCAAGGAATGCGGTGGGAAGAGGGAGGCTGGTGAGCCCAGCCCAGCTCTGCAGGGCTGGAGCACTCCTGCTGCACCGCAGAGGAACCGGCTCCGCGCCGGCCGCCGCTCCACGTCCACGGACCCGCCGAGTGGCTTCCCCCAGGGACACCCCTCCTCCACGTGTCCCCCGGGCTCTTTACACATGGAAGCCGCCCTGGGCGGGCTGGGAGCCGCAGGGCCAGGCAGGGAGCTGCATCCCCCACCCTGCCGGGACGTGTCAACTGGGGCTTGGTAGGAAATGAAGAAACAGGCGCTGGAAGGGGAAGTGCTTCTGCAGCGCGAGGCTCCCGACGCCTCCGCAGCCGGAACCCGCCGTGCGCTGGGGAACCCGCCCGCACCGTTCCCGGCTCTCGGCGCCTACCTTGGCCGCGAGCACGACCGGGCTCTGCGCGGCGGCGGGGCCCACTCGGAAGTACCAGGCGTCGCCCGCGTCGCAGCACGGCTCCGGCCCCAGCAGCCGCAGGCCGGCCCATCCCTTGCCCGCCAGCTCCGCCGCCAGCAGCCGCTGCCGCTCCTGCTGCCCCAGGAGGGCGTCCCGGGCGCGGGCCGAGAGCCGGGCGAGGGCGGCGCGCTGGGCGCCCAGCAGCACCGCGCACAGCCCGGCCCCGCTCGCCGGCGGCTGCAGGAGGCCGCCGAGCTCCGCGTCCGGGGTCGTGAACGTCGGCTCGACCGGGCCGCCCCACGGCCCCACGCTGCCCCTCAGGGCCACAGGCGTCCCCAGGCTCTGCGACTTGGTCAGCGGCCGCTTGTGTCCCCAGCAGGGCCTGTCCCGTGGGAGGCAGGTGCTGGCAGCTCCCTCCTGGTGCCGTGGCGGGTTGGGGACGCGGGTGCTGCCTGCGCGCGCCGGGGGGTCCTCCCGGGGGTCCTCCCGAGGCGGCGCCGGCTCCGGCAGGGACTCTGCTCGCTGGAGCTGCTTCCTTGGGAGCGGGGGCGGCAGCGGCTCCCTGCGGGCGCCCTCCCTTCGGCTGCCCTTGCTGGGGACGAGGTGGGCGCGCGCCTCCCCTGCAGCAGATCCGGGTGCGCGGCTGGGATCAGCCCTCCCGGGCTGCCGTTCGCCCCCCGCGCGCTGCGTTTCCAGCCACCCCAAGCGATGCTGGAAGCCCCATCCCAAGGCGACGACGGGTACCGCGGTGAGGGGGTAACCAGGGATGTCACCGAGGTTTGTCCCCCGCGTCCCTGCGCCTGCCCAAGCGACACGCACCCACGTTGCTGTAGATGAGGGCCGAGCGGTCGCCCTCGGCGTCCGGTCTCGGGGACGAGGCTCCAGCGGTGCCCGGGTCCATGTCGGCCCCGTCCGGTGGGATGTCCCTGGGCTCCTCCCTGCCAGCTCCGCTCGGGGCCGGCGCGGGGCGAGAAGGAAGAGAAAGGGGAAGTTGTGGCCGGGGTGGCCCCGCTTTGGGGGAGCATCCCGGCGGGGGCGGGTTCGGTGGCCGCTGGAGGGGGGGTGGCCTCAGCCGGTGACACTTCTTTCTCGCACGGGTCTCCAGCCCCAGCGTTGTCACCACGGCTGCGGGCTCCCAGCAGCGCGGCGGGTGCACACGCGTGTGCTTGTGCACGTGTGCGTGTGTGTGCACATGGTGGGGGCGGCCTCTCCTCCATCAGCGGTGCCGGAGCAGGACACATAGAGCACGCGAGGAGGGAAGTCCCAGTGGGGATATGGGGAAGAGGGGACCCAAAGGCCATCGGAGAGGGCGGGAAGAGACGTCTGTGTCCTGCTGGGGCTCGCGGCCCCGCGGGGTTTCGCTTCCCGCTGCCTCCCCCGAGCGCCCTTGCAAGCCGCACTGGGAGCCCGTGCTTTGCTCTAAGGAAAACATGTTTTTTTGTCCATAACCTGCTGTTCTGCTTCACCCCGCTCCGGTCCACATCACCCCCCACCCCACAATCCTGGGGGAACCGGGGGGGTCTCATCCCCCCGCAGGGTTTCACCCTGTAGCTCCAACCCTCCTGGGTGCCTCCGCTCCGAGCCTGTGCAGGACTCGCTACCTCGGAGCATCCCCAGCAGCTCCGACTCCGTTCCCCCTAGGAAAGAACAGGATTTGGGGAGCCACACCTATCGCAAACATGTTTTCACCCTGTGTTTTACATGTGCTGTGAGGACTTGAACAACCAAACCCAGAAACCCCAGAAATAGCCCCTGCATCCTCTAGTTTCTGTCCCCTCTAGGAAAAAGTGTCACTTTTAACATTGGAAATAGAAGACACGTTTGAATATCTGCCCCCTTGTGTTTGGTCTTTGCACTAATTAGCAAGTAACTAACGGCACTGATCAGCAATTAAGGGCCCATTGAGCCAGTGTGTGGGATCCACTTTGTCGAGAGCTGCATGGAGGCCTGGTAGGATGCAGGAAATGAGGGTTTTCTGTTGGAAAATGGAAACAACTGGTTCATTCCTATTGCTTTATATATATGTGTGTATATATATATGTATATATTTACACATACACACATATATATATTTTTGCATAGGCATCGCTAGAAATCTGGCAGTTTTGTGTCCGTTTGCCCATAGCACTTGCCTAAGGCCCTGCCTTGGAGGCGCCTCGGCCACATGTTACAGCCAATGGAATATTTATTGGGATGGCACCTCCTTTGGGCACCGCAGCCACTCGGAAGAGCCGGGCAGTCATTCGGGAGAAGGCAAATCCACCCCTGGGCACGGAATCTGGTAGAAGGGAAGGATTTTCCCAGGATGCTGCCAGGGCTGCTCCTGCCGCCCATGGAGACAAGCCGTGATCCCGGAGCATTCCAGCCAGTGCCTGTTTGGCTTTCCCAGCATACCCGCTCTGCCGTGACAGCCCAGCGGCAGCGGCAGCTCCGATGCTTCCATAGCTCCTAAAGGAATCACAACTAAATCACTGCAGAGCACTGGAGCTTGGCTTTATATTTCTCCCCGACTGCGTCATCCCAGGCTATTGCAGTGCAACAATAAGGGATATAAATGGAGAGCGTTTACGATGCAGCAGGATCCTGGGCTTATTGATGGCATTCGGCAACGGGGTCTGTATATTATCCTCACCCTAATCAGTCTCTTATGTTAATGTGTGCAGCAACCCGTCTTGAACAACAGTAAATCTATTACAAGCATCAATATTCCCCCACCCCGAGAAGTAACCTCTTCTTCAAGATAAACCAGGGTGTGCATTAGAGGAGCTGCAGGCAGAGCGTCCCAGTGGAAAACCCTGGCTTTGACGGGGCTCCTGAGGGCCCTGGCCAGGAACGGGGAATTGCCGAGGGCGGCGCGCGCCCAGGGAGGCCGATTCGCGGAGAGCACAAAAGAGGCCGAAGGAGCCGGCGGGCTCGGGCGCCCTGGGCTCGTCACCCGCCCCCGTCCCCAGGCCCGCGGAGCCTTCGAGGCCGGGGCCGGCCGTGGGGATTCATTCGGGTGCCGACGGCCGGGCCAGGGCCCTGTTCTCCAGCAGATGGAAGCATTGCCCGCGCTTGCACCTCGCTGTCCCCACCCCCGGCCGGGCAAGCCTGGCACCCCTTAATAAGTAACAATTTTTAAGGCATAATCCCTTAATAATAATAATAATAATAATAAAGGCATAATAATAATCAATCATAAATTAATAGCAGGAGCATTTCAATGGATGGGCATTAATCAGTTATTCGTTATCCTCACGCTCCTCTTTCCCCATCCATCCCGGTATTCCCTATCGCATGCCTGTGAGGAAGAAGGAGAAAAAAAACCCACACAAACAAGAGTCCTGTTTTTTTTTCTTTTTTTTTTTTTCTCTTTTCCCGCAAATCCAGTTCACATGCTCATGACATAGAAAACAATCCCGGCACAGCCAAAACCTCGGCCGGCAGCCGGCGTTATCCCGCTGCCAACCTTCCGCACCCGCATCCCTCCCCAGGACCACCCCCCGCCCCCCCATTTACAAAAGAAAAGAACAACAAAACCCCAAGACACCAAAGGAGGACGCGAGGGACACCGGGGGACTCTGGCCACGACATGGCATGCACGGCTAGGGGCGCGCGCGGGGGGGCCTGCGGCATGCGAGGGGGCTGATGGCAGCGGAGGATGCACGGGCAGAGGCGGGATACGGCTTCGGATGCTGATCCCGGGGGGTGCCAGCAGGATCCAGGCCAGGTTTGGTGGCGGAACGCCAAAGCGCGCCGCAGTGACAGGCTCGGAGCCGGTGTGGGGCTGGACGGGAGCGGGACGGATGGGGCGCAGGGTGGAGGACCCGCGGGCAGGAGAGCGCTCCGGATGCCCGGATGTGGCACTCCGGGCCCCAGGGACTCAGGTCCGGGAGGCCCGGGCCACGCCAGCGCTCTGGTGCCGAGGAAATTAAAGTAAGCCGGGATTTGCCTGCAGGAGCAAGAGAGGAAGGGGCTGCGAACCCTGATCCTGAGGAGCCACCAGGCTCCTCTCCCCAAGCCCCTGCTTGGGGGGCGCCAGCTGGGCTGGGGACGGTCCCTGCAGCGGGACGCGGGTGCTGCCACCGCACAGAGGGCAAAGGAAAGGGCCGCGAGGCAGAAGTGGCTCATGCTGGAGCCAGAAGTAGCAGCGGTGCCACCCCGAGGCTGCCCACCACCCTTGGGTGCCCCCTTTAAGAAAAATCATCTCCCAAAGCCGGGGTTTGCTCTGACCTTGCAAACTAAAGGAATCAGCCCCAGAATGGCCCAGTCTGGGGCCATTGCCCTGGTCTGGGCTGTTATTGCTATTGCAGGAGTGTCCCCGGGCCCCTAGGTTAGCAGATGCCAACAAGTTTGCGAGGCAAGAGCCCAGCCCTGGGGCTCCTGTTTTGCCAAGGGGGCGTGGGGAGCACTGGGGTGCCCCTGTTGCAGCAGCCTCCCCCATTGACCCAGTCCTGTATTGCACCGGAAGACTTTTCTCTTGGAAATTCCGTATAAAAATGTTTGGAGGAGGAAAGGAAGGAAAAAAAAACCAGGAAAAAAGGGAGTCGGGTTTTTCCCCAGGCCCACGTGCTGTTCACCACTTTGCTAGAGAAATGCATAGTTGAGACACAGGAACGTTGGCTACATCGGGAGCCCTCGGAGCCCTCGCGCTGGGGCCTCCTCCCCGCTGCCTGGCGGGTGGCCGGGGCCGTCGCCGAGTGCGCAGGGCAGCTCCTCTCAGTCCCACCCGTGAGGAGCCTCGAGCAGAACCCTCGTGGAGATCCTCAGGCAGCGTCACCAGAGCGAACCCGCCGGAGGGGACACGGACGTCACTGGAAAACAAGGGACGGGTGCTCCCAAGCCAATCCTCCCCGCCCGGCCCCGGCTGCACCGGCTGCTGTGGCTGGGGATGGGCATCGGACAACGGTTCTCCTCGGGAAAGGCTCAGATCATCTTCATGTTGAACTTTCGGGCTCCCCCTTGGCCCGTGGTGGTGGTGGGGCCGTCCACCTTACGGAAGGAGTACTCCACGGAGAAGTTGTTCTTGTGCTGCCCCCGGCCCCGGCTCCACACAAAGAGGAGCAGGAAGCAGAAGAGCACCACGCCGAGGAAGGTGATGCAGCCCATGGCCGTGGAGACCAAGATGGTCTTGAGGTCCAGTGTAAACTTCAAGAAGACTTGTGTGTCGTTGTGGGAGGTGTCGTTGAACTCGCTGAGGTACAAAGTCCGGTTTGCATATGAGGAGCCATCGGCTGCATGCCCCTTGACCGTCAGGGTGGCAAAGTAGGTGTCGTTGCCCCCGGCGTTGCTGGCGACGCAGATGTAGGTGCCACTGTCCTGGACCTGGGCGAATCGGATCTCCAGCGTGCCCCCCGGCAGCACGACCACCCGCCCCGTGCTTCTGGTGGTGATCATGCGGTGCTGGGGGGACACCCACATGATGGAGGGGTCTGGCTCCCCGTCTGCCCGGCACAGGAAGGACACGGACTGTCCTTCCCGGGCCGTGACGTGCTGCAGCTTCCGGTCCCTTATTTTGGGCTTCTGGCAGGTGAAGTACTCGAAGAGGATGGAGTCCGGGAAGTCGCGCAGGGCGTTGCCCTGGATCTCGGGCGGCGAGGAGCACATGGGCTGCTGCCCGTCGAAGTTGAGCGTCTTCCGCCGCTGCAGGATCCAGAGGAGGCGGCAGTCGCAGGCCAGCGGGTTCCTGTCCACGCGCAGCGTCTCCAGCGTGTTGACCGAGTGGAAGGTGCTCTCCTCCAGCGTGGCCAGGAAGTTGCTGGAGAGGTTGAGGAGACGGATTTGCCTCAGGCCAGAGAAAGCCTGCGGCTCCACAGACACCAAGAGAGCGCCCACAATGTGAAGCTCCTGGAGCCGGATTAGGTCTTTAAAGGAGCCCTTCAGCACAGTGCTAATGGGGTTGTAGGACAAGTTCAGGTACCTGAGGTACACCAGGTTCCTCAAGGCAGCTGTGGGCACAGCCGTGATGTTGGTGTAGGTGATGGAGAGAGAGGTGAGGTTAAGACCCTGGAAGCTGCTGGGGGAGACGTCTTCCAGCAGCGGCCAGTTGTCGATCTCCAGCTGCAGGAGGTTGTAGAGCTTCTTGAAGTTCTGCTCCTCCAGCGCGGAGATGCTGAGGTGCCGGAGCCGGAGCACCTCCAGGTTCTGGAGGTAGGACAGGGACTCCGCAGAGATGGAGGTCAGGTTGCATCTCTCGATGGTCAGCTGCTCCAGGCCGAGCAGCCCGGAGAAGGCCCGCTGGGAGATGTACACCAAGTCATTGTCACCTACCTCCAGGCTCTTCAGGTTTCGCAGGTCCTGGAACATGTAGTCCAGCAGGATGACGATTTTGTTCTCACTAATGTCCAGGAGGGTGAGGTTGGTCAGCTTGGTGAAGACCCCTGGAGGGATCAGCTTGAGCTGGTTCCCTCGCAGCCGCAGGGTCTGCAGGTTGAACAGGTTGCTGAAGGCGCCCGGCTCCACATTGGTGATGATGTTCTCGCTGAAATCGAGCTCCTCCAGCAAGGGGTACGGGGAGAGGTCGCCGGGGTTGAGGCAGCGGATGCGGTTCTTGTTGAGCTCCAGGATCTTGGTCTCGGTGGGGATGCCCTCAGGGATGGCGGTGAGCCGCTTGCGATGGCACACGACCGACTTGATCTGAGGGGCGCACTCACAGCGGGCCGGGCAGGCTGGCGCCGTTCTCAGGAGGATCAGGTGCAGGACCAGGACCGGGAGCCAACATGTCATTGTGTAGAGCATGGTCTTATGGGCTCACTACCATCCTCGCGTGCACCTGCAAGGACAAGAGACGCCGTGTGAGCAAGCAGGGTGAAGACGCCTCGCTACCGGCGCGTGCCATTTGGAAATGAGGCGAGGGCAGCGATTCGCAGGTGGGTACAAGGCTGGAGCCCCAGATCTCACAGCAGCTCCGCCACCGCAGACGGCACCCGTTGCTCTGGGGAATGAGAGACGCTCCCAGCCACACGTACGGGGTGGCCCGCTGGCCCCAGCAGCTCGGAGCCACCCTTGGCACAGCGGAGATTAAGAAACCTCAATCTTTGTAGATTATGGATTAACACCGACCTCCAAAACTGCAATACACCAGCCTCACGGCTCAGCGACCGCTGCCCTCCTTTCGGAGGATTAGCACGTTCCCACCGGTTTCCCTTTTCCCTGCTTTCCTCCTCCCTGCTCTCTTCCCTCCTTCCCCCAAGCCTTGCCAGGAGCTGTGCTGCCATGTCCTGCAAACCCTAACTCAATGCACCCGAGTGTGGCCAGGCGGGTCCCAGTGTGGACCATCTCCCTGCCACCACGTGTCCTGGTGGCCTCTCCTGCCCATCTCCCACCACCAGGGCCCTGCCACACGTGGCCAGGGCTGGCCGGTCCAGCAGCAACGCACAGCCAGCGTCTCCCTTAATTTGCCAAGCAGGAAACTGAGGCACAAAGGAGGAGGTGGTTGTTTAAGGTGGCGCTGCCTCCATTCCCACCGCCGGCCTCCTTGGAGCCCAGCCGGGGCCCCGCGGGGCTCCCCTTGGCGCAAGGTGGTTAAACCTCGTCCCCGCCGCCTCGAGCGGTGCCGAGCGGCAGCGATGCTGGAGCCCGGGCCTGGCGGGATGCGCCCAGCTGCCTCCGGTCCAGCCCTGCTAAACCCTCTACGTCAGCGGCGGGAGCTGGTATTTTTAGAACAAAAGTCAGGTTGGAAAAAAAAAAAAAAAACCAACCCAAAACGGCTTGTTGCCCCTCCTGCCGGTGCAGCTTTTCTTTCTTTCTTTCAAAGCAATTTAAAGCAGTTTTACAGACAGCTTCATCAAAAGTGACGCGAAACTAGCTGCCAACACCTTCCATTTACTAATGCTTTCATTCTGCCCACCTTCCCTATTAGTCACATTCTCCATAACCTCTCTGATGCCGGTGCTGGTCTTTCCTATCAAAAGCTGCTGCAAAATCCAGCAGGGGAGGAAAGCGAAGGCAGACTCCGGGTCAGGAGCGGGGCCACGAACAGCCCCCCCGCCGCGTTCACCTGTGCATCCTCTGCCTCCTCTTCTCCCTGTGGGCTTGTCCAGCTCCCGAAACACCGACGTGCCCGGGACTGGTGCAGCGGGCAGGACCCGGGGCCTCTCCTTCCCTCCCTCCCTCCCTCCCTCCCGGCGCTCGGCGCGCTCCCTGGCCGGGCTCCAGAGCCGGTAACCGCATCCTGCGCCCGGAGGCTCCCGCGCCATTTGGTCGGCGAGCTCCCGCGCGCCGGACGAAGGCTCCGTTGTCCCCTCGGGAAGCCACCGTGCTGCCCTGGGCAGCGCAGCTCCGAAACACGACCCACAGGGAGACTGAGACCTCCAAAACCCCCCCAGCCCGTAAGCCCAGTACCACCATCCTGGGAGGGTGACGGGCACCCTTGGATGGTCACAACCGTGGCCAGAGAGGCAGCAGGGAGCTGTCAAAATGCTGAGGAGCTTCCCGACAGCTCTGAGGTGGCCCTCAGGTGCTGGGAGCTGCACAGGAGCATTGGTCACAGCCCTGGGCCCAGGAGAGCCCCAGGTGAGGGATGGAGCAGCCGGCACAAGAGAACGTGTGTCAGTGTCAGCTCAATTCAGGCCCTTTCCTGCCCTCCTCAGCCCTGGAGAAACATCTCCAGAAGGTGCATGGACCATAGGTCCATCAAGGATAAGAAAGATACCCCATTACCTTCCTTCTCCCGCCAGCCTTGGGCCCAGGAGGCCCTGCTGTGCCCGAATGGTTCCGCGCTCTTTGCACAGCTGGGGACCGTGACGGTGCAGGTCTCCACAGCCCTGCTCCCCACCGAGCCGGCGCCCAGCACCCTCCCTGCTGCTCGGACACCACCGGCTCCTGCACCAGTACGTTGGGCCCTCCTGGCCCAACGGGGCTGCCTGATATCAGGGGTATCCTTGGAGCGCAGGGACATTTCCAGGCCTCTTCGCGCTCACGTTGCAGCAAAGGATGCAATCCCAGAGGCCAATTTCCAGCCCTGATCCTATTAACCAAGCTGAGCAATTCCCTAGTAATAAACACACTGCTCAGTGATGCAGGAGGCCCAGGAGATTATCTTTGAAAGGCTTTTTCTCTGTGCCTTAATTTCGCCACATCTCCCTTTCTCTTTAAGTGAATCAAGCAGAAGGGAGGACCGCATTAGGATTTTTCACACAGCTGCCGGCAGCAAGGAGAGGATTTAGAGCCCGGCTGGGTGTTGAAGCAGGTTTCCCTGCTGGGAGTGGCTGGCCGTGCTCACAGGACCTGCTGCTGCCGCCGCCTCGACGCTCCGTTGGGCAGCAGCAGCTTCCTGGTCCCACCGCAGCGGGACGTGCAGCTGGAAACGGTGCAAAGAGCCCGGCGCGGCCCTTCCTCGCTGCCCTCCACCCGTGCAAGCCCTGCGGCTCACGGGCCCGGCCGCGCACGCAGCCCCGTGGCTCCCATGCGACGCACGGGCCGCGCGTGTCTCGTGTCCGGCGTCACGTTCCCAAGATGCTGCCTCGCCGGGGTCTGCTCTCAGCCCCGCCACGAGCCCCCAGAGCTCGGCAGAGCTTTGCAGCTCTCTGCTTCCAACCTAAATTTCTCCACCGGGCTTAGAAGGCTCCTTCTCCTTTACAGTCACGGGTGCGCTTGCAAAAAAGCTGTCGCCTTCATAATGGATGAACCCTCCGTAACCGCACTCCACTTTTGGTTACTACTTCGGCCACCTGATCCTCTAAACAAAGGTACGAAGGTGCTCGGGTTATTTTACCCGGCCGAAGGCAGCAGAGCGCGAGGGAACCAAGGCACCTGCGCTGTCCTTCCCGCTCCGGACACGGAGCAGAAGCCCTTGCCGGGCACCACAGCCCTGTCCCATGGGCACCCAGCAGAGCAAGACACCGTCCTCATGGGCTCCTCGAAGCCCACGGTGGGTGGGCGAGTACCAGGTGTGCTGCCTGGGCACCCGTCTTGCCCCTTCATCCATGAGGACATCCATGATGACAACGTCTTGCCCCAAGGCTATTTCCAGCCACATAGATGCCAGTTCCCTTAACTCTGAAGGAGCAACTGGGGGCTCCGAGCAGATCCCGTCCAGCAGATCCGAGCGGAGGAGAGCAGCGTGATTTATTAATAGCTCGTTATTCTGATATTATGGCGTTCTCCAGGGCTTGTCTGGTCTCTAGGGAGCAACGCCAATTAAGACTCTACTTGAAGGCCTAGATAGAGGCTCTTCTCTGCATTTAATTTATTTTTAAAAATAACACGCCTGCTGCACACAGGGATGAGGAATCAAGCCAGGAAAACTCCAGGGCTCAGGGTTTATAGCACAATGCAGACACGATCCCATCACACCCTGAAGGCCACAGACTTGATAGAGAGCGAAGAGCAGGGATCTGCATTTGGCCATTTAACTTCTGTGCCTCAAGGATGCCTGAAGGTCCACCTTGGAGAGCAATCCTCGTGCCTCCCATGACATATTGCCACCGACTCTGTTTTGTCCCGGCCACCGACAGCACAATATTTCCTGAGACGTGCAGGAGAAACCGCCGGTCTCATATTTCTTGGCTTGTAAACGATCCGTTAGCTGCACGTCTGTCCGGCTCTGCAGGTGGGGTCTTGCTCCCTTGCACCATCACTTTAATTGCAAAAGGGTTCACAAGGTTCCCTCCTCCTTTAAACGAATGACAAATACTCAGCCCTTCCAACTCCTTCAAGAGTCACTCCTCTTCAACGCTGACATCTCTCCTTTTCTGAAGAAGGGCCAGAAAACAAGCAGAGAATGACATTTCTAGGTTCTTCTTTCTTGACATGATGCAAATACTTCAGTCAAAGCAATATCATGTTTTATTCTTCCCTCCAGCTGCAGAATTCAAAACTGCTTAGACTTTCTTTAAAAAAAGCCCCACATCTCTTGTTTAACACACAGCACCCCACTATCCCTCCCTCTCAGGAAGCTGCTCGGGGACTTTGGGAGGACCCAAGGGGGTGATGTGCCTTAAACCAAGGCTGTCAACACGGCCAGCTGCTAAAGCTCTCCCAGAGCTACCGCGTTTAGCAGCACCCATCGTGGGCCATAGTCCAGGAAGGTCCTTGTGGAATGGAGGGACCCCAGAGGAGCACTGAGAAATCCCCACGTAGGAGGGAAGCAGACAGTGGGGCATGAACAATGCACAGACCACCAGGCGCTTGGAAAAGGCTGATTTGCAAAACGCTGGGGCCGCAGAGCAGAATAACGGGTTGATTAACACATTTTCAGCCAGCTTGCTCGCCACTAGACAGCCAAATAAACGCTGCGTTGCTCCCCCAGCAGCAGCCGGTGGTTCACACACGCGCCAGCAGCCTCTTGGACACCCGTTCGGGGCTGTGGTGAGCACCCAGGTACGACACTGTAGCCCCAGACGAGACTTCCCAATCATCCCGAGTGCTGTGATCTTGGCTGGGTTTCCCAATCGTCATCCGGTGCCCAAGTGATGAGGGGCAGGATATTTGCCCTGGCTGTGACCTGTTGGGAGCTTGCTGGGAATGCTAATGGGTGAATGCCGGGCTCGTCTGTCAGCAAAAGCTCCGTGTATTCCCCGTCCTGCAGTATCAGCTACATGAGATCTTGATTACCAAGAATGCGGATCTGGTTGCATTAAATAGGCTTGATGGCTCATGTGGGACTCAAACCATGCATCGCTGCTGGCACAAGCTTTGGGCAGAGGAAGGCTGTGCCAAATACCTACGTCTTTGCCCAGGTCTCCAAGCAAGCCCTTAGTGAAACCTTTAAGGGACTTTGCAGCTTGGTACCACAAAGCCAGCCAGGATCACCAGCTAAAGCAGCAGGCCAGAATTTGGCTTCTTTCTGCTCCTCCACGCACAGAAGCTCGATTAGAAACTGTCCTTCCCGGCCTTCACTGCCTCATTTGCTGCAGAATAAGCCCTCTGTTTGTCCCCAGGCAGGAGGGCACCAGAGAGGCCCCTCGTGTTCCCATTTCCATCTGCTGTGGTCAAGGCTTCGGTAGAGGCACAATCTGCACCTAAATACGGCCTCTTTGGAGCCCCGCTGCGGGCTGGCACACGCTCCGGCTGCACCTCGCCAAAAGGCTCCACTTCAAAGGTTTCCATCCCAAAGCCAAAAGGGTTCTTCTGCCCGTTCATCTGGTCCCGTTTCCCCAAGGACAGCAATTTGCTGGGATGCCTCAGGGGGAATCGCATGGGCGGTTCTGGTGCCGCGGCATCCGTTCGCTCTGCACATGGGCTGAGGTGGCATCTGGCCACGGGAAGAGGGGGCGATTAGGCTGTTTGGGGGGATACTTGCACTAGGGACTAGCTCACCAGCCTCTCATTGCGGTGGGGTAGCATTGCCTCTCCTCATCTCTCCCAAATACATTGGCCAACAAGCCCCTAACTCCCCTTCCCAACGTTGCTTTACTCCCATCTCTGCAGAAGAAGCCGCTATGGATTGATGAGGGGTTATTCACAATTCAGCTGGTGTTTATGCTCTTCTAGGCCTTGCAAGGTTGGGATCGAGGGGCCTCCAAAGCCCACAGCAAGCAGGTCCCTCCCTAGCATCCTGGTGGCATTGCCAGCTGAGGAGGGCACGAGGCGTCGTGCTCTCCCAAACGTTTCCAGGGATCCTATGGGATACCTCCTTCCATCCTCAGCTTTCTCTTTTGATACCGTGGGTCTGCAGGGACCAGAGACCAAACCTTTAGCACCCCGGCTCTGCCCTTGATCGTGGCACTGCTGCACGTCATAGGGAGCCCACAGGTTCCAGAGCCACCTGCAACCCAGAGCTCTTCTTCGGAAGAGGCTCAGGTAAAACGCTGCAAACTGAAACCTGCCGGGAATTCCCACCCCAGGGGACACGGTTCTGCCCTGCGGTTTGAAGTCTTCACCGCAGGTTCCCTTTAAAGGGCTCAACTGCAAAGGCTAAAGCCTGCAGGCTGCAATACAGCAGATGTTACGGCAGGAGGCTTTATCACACCGAGATATTAACGCAAACGCGACCAATTCCAGGTCATTCATTTGTGCAAAGTGAATGAGATTAGCAAATCCGGGCAGAGAAGCACGTGGGGGATGCCAGGGATTAGAGCAGGACAGAAGCAGCCCTGCCCAGCTGGGCAGTGGGGATGGATGCAGGCACCTGGGCTCCAAGGGGAGTACTGAGGGATGGTACCAGCACTGCTTTGAAGCACCTTGCACCATCTTGCTGCACGTGCATAGCACGAGAGCCTCCCTGGGAACAGATTGCACCGGACAGACTCCAGGCAGAGCTTTCCTACTGCCTGCAACACCTTCCCGGCCCCTAAAGAAGCTCTGCTTCTCTCCCCCACTTTATGTCCCGAGGACTTTACCCTACGTCCCAGCTCCTACCTAATGCCAGCAACACTTCACAGCAACGCCTGCCTCCCCCTGAGCACAGACAAGTCTGGCAGAAACTCACAGAAAATTTATCTTAATAAAATAGCGTAGTGCAGCACTGGAATAATTAAAAAAAAAGTTAATTTCCATGCACTTTCTACATGGCTTCTTGTGCTGTCTACCATTTCCTGGTCCTGCTCTCTTCTTAATTAAAAGCCCTAGGAAGCCGCGTGCCGTCTACTAACACTGATGACAGACCGAGATAGGAGACGTCACGCGTAGCTATGGACTGTAATCTATCTGCTGCCTGCGTGCAGGCGCTGAGCATTAAATGGAGCCTCCCGACCCTCCCGCAGCCTCTAGCTTTGGGCAAGGTAGTTGCAAATGCTCCTCTTCCCCATCGTGTAGATGCGGCTGTCTCTGCTGCACCCGTGACCTGACGTCCTTCCCCGCCTGGCCAAGAGCTCCAGGTAGGAGCAGGTCTCTGCACCCGATCGGGGCGGCAGAAACGACACCACTTATGCTGGGGAGCGGAGGAGATTAAATCAGAACCCAGACACAAAGCAAAGAGGCAGAAAACCTCAGAGGGTTGAAGGAGGGCAGCGATTTCCCCTGCGCGTTGCTCCAACGAGACGAGGATGATCAGGCAATTAGCAAACGGAGCGTGAGAATAATCCAGCCGGAGCAGAGAGTGGGAGAGCACCGGCGGTAGAAAGGAAGAAAATCAATCGCCAAATCTAATGGAGAATTATCTAACGGAGAATTATTCCTAATCCTATCAGAATCTGGCTGGGAAACAAATTCTCCTGTCTCTGCGCCTCCAGAAATTGTTTTTCTTTCTAGGTCATTTCATTTGCAGGCTGCGCCTGCAGGAGAGAGCTTGGGCAGTGGGATGCTGAAGGGAAGGGGAAAAGAGCAAAGGGGGAAAACCAAAGCCGAGAGGCAGCACTTCTCTCCACCATCTCATCTGCCTGGGAGATTCATGTGGGCAAAAGCTTCCCTAAGATTTAAAAGGTGCCCATCCCACCTGGATATTTTCCCTCTCCTGTCTTCCAGGAGCACCTGGGAACCCTTAGAGCAAACTCCAAAGCATTTCTGCTCGGTGCCTGGCAGAGAACTGTTCTGGATGCCCTGGCTTAACACGCGAGACCTGCCTGTCCCAAACCAACGGGATCACAGCCCACTTGAAACCACTCAGATAGGGATATTTTATTGACACCTTACAGAAACAAGGAGAAAAGCATGAAATCAGAGATGGCTCTGTGAGGAGACAAGTTCCCGCCAGGTCACTGCAAAAAGTGCTCCTAAGCATGACTTAAAGGGACTGCTTAAAACCAGGAAATTCTCATCGAGCAGGGAGTTATTTTGGTGAGTGACAGCTGCAGCATCTCATGACCTTCCCCCTGCTAAACAGGTCTAGGGGCCGGCCAAGACGATCCTGGAGCAGTAAGAGCGCACGAGCCTCCAACGGAGCCAAGTTTTACACTTTCCACCTAGCAAAACCCAAGACCAATGTCCTCAACAGCCACGGCCGCACAGGAGACTCCTCTTCCCTTTCACATGGAAACTCCCAGCACTCACAACTGCTGAGAAAACCCAGAGACCAGGATTCCCTAACGAGCTGAGCCACCGAGGAAGAAACTCCAAAGAAGTCACCGCTTATTTTTAGAGACAACCTCATGATTCTCGAGCACGTGGACAAGTCAATACTGCGCAGGCAGCCACAGACTGGCTGCAATCTGTTTTTCTTCTTGATAGACGTTACGTCTGAATCTCAAGCTCCACAAGATGCTCCCATGGGAGAAGACATTTAGATAGGACCACAACTTACAACATTTCATAAAGGTCAAAGCATGTGCTAGAGAACGAAGCGCAGAACCTATTGATAGGCAGCTGGGACTTTGGGGCATCTTTATTTTTTTAGAAATAGCAGCTCTACAATGATTCTGGGGAGCAGAAAAGGTGGGTGCCGTACTCAGATTGCAACCCGAGGAGCTAGACTAAGCCACATTTTCTCCATCTGCAACTGCATCTGAAGCGTTACTGTGAAATCTTTGCTGACGGCAAGGTTGACCTGAATCTGAACAATTTCAACAACAGTTGGGCCGTGCTGTAGCTATGGTATTGCTGACTTTGACTCCCTCTGCCTTCAGCCGGGCCCAAAAATGTCTTGCTGCAAGTTATTCTCCTAGCAGGTATTTGAAAATGTCTGAGTTTGGCTTTAGGTAGCAGAAGTTTTAATTGCACAAGCAGTCCCCAAAACACAACGAGAACTTCTCATTCCTCAAGACACATTTACCATCTCAGGCTGGATCCTGGTATTATACCATGGGAATGACTGTGCTTGGATAGTGTGCCAAAAGCTTACAGTGCCATATCTGCCTTGGCATGGTGCTATCCTTGTCCATGAGCGCCCATTTGGAAGAAGAACCTCCATGTCCAGGAAACTCCACGTACGAAACTTTCGCCTTCCTCTTCCACCACTTGGCAAACAAACAGCCCCAGCAGCTCCGGGAGACCCCAGCGATACCTCCTGCTGCCCCATCTGCACGGAATTAGGGCCCCAGTGTTTGGCCACGCTCATATTTCTCCCCTCCTTGCACTGCCGCCGCCTTGGTGTCCTTATATAGCGCGATCCGGTTGAGGACCGGGAGCGGGGACGGGGAATCTGAACCCCCCGGGAAACATCCTCAACATCCCCCTGGCATCTGCAGCATTTTCTTGCACCGTCCCCCTCCGAACGTTGCTGAGAGATTTGCAAAACACAACCCCATAACAGCCCCGGCAAGCGCGCACAGGGCGGCCAGGCGTGCCCGTCTCCCGGCTACGAGCATCGCGTCTTGGAAAATCGGGATACGCGCCTGGCACCAGATCCTGCCCCCACAGAGATGCAAATAAAGATCAGTAAATCAAGGAGGGGATATGTGCTCCTTCCTCTGCTCCTTCCTACAGAATCATAGACTGGTTATGGTCGGAAGAGACCTCCAAGATCATCAGTGCATCACCACCAGGCCTCCCTCTTGACAGGGAGGTCTCTCTATGCTTTCATCTCCGTCCCATCATCTCCAGACACTCTCATTGGGCACCGACGTTTTCCTCCAAGCTGCTCAGCCCTCCCCTCGGTCTCCTTCTCCAGGCTGGGCCCACACAGGAATATCTCAGCTCTTCTCAGTCTCCTAAGCAAGGCTCCTGCCCGACTCCCCAGGGCACCTCTGCGTGCAGGGAATCTCCCGTGCTCCTGCGACGGCAGATTGCTGTGGATGGTCCATGAGGGGGCACCTCCCAAAGCTGGGCACTTGCCAAACCTGTCCCGTTCCTGCCCAAGCTCATGCGGAGCAGGGTGGAGGGACCCAGTGGACCCTGTGGAAGCAGGATCTCCCTGGGCTCACCACAGACGATGCTGGGACACCCGCCCGATTCAGAACCTCTTATCCCACAGGAACATCACCCGCAGCGGTATCCAGCTCCAGGAGCAGGGCGGAGGTACCGCATTGTCACACGCTTCCCCAGGGAGGGGGCCCTGCCCCTTCACTCCTCTCGCCCGGGCAGCGCGTTGCGGGCGGCTCCATAATAAATGGAAAAGAGGAGCAGGATGATTAATAATCATAACAGAAAAGCATACGCTGTAATTATCCACCTTTCAGAAAAGCTGATTAATGGCGCTGCTCGGGGGCGTGCGGAGCGCCCGGGCTGGCACGCAGCTCCGCGCTCGCCTTCCCGCTCGGAACCGCACTGGCTTTGCGGCGGGATGGGACAGGAGAGCCAGGCCCGGGTCTGGCCAGCAGCGCCCAGGCAGCTCCCCCCCCCCAGCACCAGGTTTTACCCCAGTAGAAGCTGCTTCCTCGTGGGCTTTGCCCCAGCAAAGAGCCTCCTTTGGACACCTCTTAACCGCTCACTAGGTCAGCTCATCCCCACTAGTTCATTAGACTCAGCACCCCAAGATGATGGATGCCTCTGTCCCAGCTTCCTGCACTGGATCCCTGCTGGCGACGTCCCCTGCCAGTTCCTTAGCGGAAGCACCGGAGCGCCGTGAGGTGCGGTGCAAACAGAGGCCGGCCTCACTCAGACGGGGCCAGTTTGACCCTAAGGAAGGATCCTGCTCCCACAGGGAGCCGTCACCCATGTGCAGGAGGGTGCCGGGGTGCTCGGTGCAGCCTGGGGGGCAGCCTGCCCCACCGCGTGGACCCCGGCTGCCGGGGGTGGAGGGTGCAAGGACAAGGAGGGGCCGGGAGGCTCGGGGCTGGGCAGGACACGTCACTCCGGAGGGGCTGATCCGACCCGACGGCCGATCCGTGGCGGGGAGGAGCAGCCCGACCGGCAGGTGTCCACACGGAGAGCGCGCGGGACGGGGCCGCGCGTGGGGCAGGGAGCGCGCCGCTCCCCACGGAGGAGGAGCGGGGCCCGGGGCGTTGGACACTGGACACCTCCCACGACCAGGGCAATCCCGCTCGGAGCAGCGATCCCAGGCGAGGGGAGCGAGAGCCTTTCTGAGCCGCCTGCCTTTCAGCTCTGCTCAGCATCAACCCGGGCCTGAATGCATTTTTTAAGCCCTGGCTGCAGCTGTTGCATCTAAAATTTTATCGCCATCCCAGTTATAATCACGGGAGCAGCCGGCAAAGAAGGAAAAAAAAATACCATTACGGGGTGAAATAGTGCTTGACATCCCATTATATCCCCTTATCCTGCCAGGCAGGAGCAAGACCGACCTTCCTCTGCTTTAATGAGTTGCCAAGAGGGGATGGGGACTGGAGATGTTGAGTGCTATGGAGAGCAGAGCCCAAATCCAGCACATCCAGGCACCAAAACCACCGCACGGCACCTGCCAGCGCTTCCAAACTGCCCCCACGTCTCGGGGAACGGGTAAGGAAGCAGCACAGGATGTAAAGCAGCAGGATCAGGAATGGTATCCAGCTCCGGAGCCTGTTCCCGCGGTGCGGGAGCTGCTTGGGAGCGAGACACATTGGCACGGGGCACCAGGCCCGGGGGCATCAGCTGCGGCTGCAGGACCAGGAGAGCGTCTCCCTTCCCATCTGCAGTGCCCAGAAGGCTCCAGGAAGCAGGAACCTCCGTGGAGAGGAGGCAGAGACGGATTCGGGAGGGGACAGAGACAGGGCTTTGCTTTGGGCTGCGGATTGCGCACGGCTGGAACCTGGATCCTGCCTCTCCATCCGTGTCCGGAGCAGCGCCTGAGGCCGGGGTGGCAGCTGCATCCCAAACCTTTCCGAGCACCGCCGGGGGCTGCCGGACGCGGCGCCTGGGTGCAAACGCTCAGCACGAGGCTGCAGGTTGTCGCCTCGGCGGGTGCCACGAGCCGAGCGGCGCCCCCGTCCCCCCGCCCTGCGAGACCGTATCGCTTCCCTGGCACCTTGACAGCACGCAAAGGGCAAAGCTTCTCGGCTCGGCCTTCGCTCCTGCCCTTTCCCGGGTCCATGTGGGCCGAGCTGCCCGGCTCCCAAACCCCCATCCGCCTCTGCGGACAGTGCCCGGCTGCAGGAACGATCCCTCCCCTGTCCTCCAAGGGCGACGCCGGCCGGGCTCCCTTCTCTGCAGCCACCTCGGAGCCGAACATCTGCAACATCTGTAATGTCCCTCATGTCACTCCTCGCTCCATTCGGGGATGTGGCCATGGTGAGGAATTCCTCAGCCGCTGCATGGAATAACCCCCCACCCCGGGTGCTGGCACAGCGGAGCGAGCGGGAGGCGGGAGCGGAGGGAGCCCCTGCGGCGGAGCAGCGACGGCGACGAGCTCCCGACGCGCCGGGCTCGGAGCACCCCAGCAGCACGAGCAGCGGGGACGCGAGCTTCACGGCAGCCCCACGGGGGCCCCAGCAGCTCCCAGCACTCACCGTTGCGCAGCTCCGGCTCCGCGGCGGCATCCGGCTCCGCGGCGGCATCCGAGGGTGGGAGGTTTGAAGCACGCGGCGCCCTGCTCGTCCAGCCACGCTCCCCTGCACGGGACAGCACAAGGGGAAGCTGCAAGTTACCCGGACAGACCGCAGGGTCCAGCACGAACCCCCTGCCCAGGCCCAGGGCCACCACGCGGAGGCGACGGCCCGGCGGGAGGGAGCAGCCCCCGCCTCGCTCCGGCCGGACCTGCGATCCCAACGCCGCGAGGGGCCTAATTATACAGCGCTCTGCACCCGGCGGGATCCCCTTACACAGGAGGGCGGCCAAGTCCAGCGCCCGGCCCTGCGGTGGGGTCAGGGGCTGCACGGCCAGGAATTCCACACGGGAACTGCGGCGCTTCCCTGGCAGGTTCTCCTGATAGCTTTTCGGGAGCCCTCTTGTTCAGCCGCTGTTTGGATCCACTCCAGACTTCCCAAGCAAAAGCACTGTTGGCTCAACCACCCCCTTCAACCCCTCATCCCACATCCAAGGAGACCCAGCGGGGATTTCCCGGGATGCAAGAGAAGCATTTGCATCCCCGACGACTAGCGCAAGGCAGCAGGATACAAATGTTCCAGGGAATGCTCTTGCTGCAGCTTTCCTAAAGCATTTTGAACTCTTTGGATCAGACTAAAGCTCAATTTGCCTGCAACAAAGAGGGAATTTTAACTGCTCCTTTTGTTTTTATTTGGCTGGGAAATCCAGCTTATGCTGGAGAATAAACGGCCCCAGACCTAAGGCCCTGTTTGGGCTCTGCCTGCACGGGGATGTCACGGATCAGGAGCCGCTGCTGAGGAAGAGGCAGCCTCGGGCCGGCGCGCACGGCCGGACGCACCGGCGCTCCCCCCTGCATCTGCCCCCTCCCAGCTGCCACAGGCTGCCCAAGGGCAGAAGCAACCAGGGAGGTTAATTCCCTGCTCAGGAAAGGCTGGAGGAGCCTTAGCCAAAGCTGCTTTCCCTAGGGATTTGCAGCAGAACGGCGGAGAAGCGGAGACCCGGCTCTGAAGCAGCAGTGAGCCTTGGTAGCACGCGCTGCCAACCCCGTTAGTGCTAATGGGAGACGTCCCCGTGCCGGGGCAGCAAGACACGGAGCCCCACGGGGTGGCATCTTCTTGCACGGGCAGCGCCTCCTCCTGCAGCTGCCCTGGCCTCTCCCCACGGCCTCGGCTCCATCGGGATACTAGGCAGGGAAGGACAAGAGGTCACCTTCCCTGGTGACCTCCTTCCAGGAGAAACGCCCAGGTCCACAGCGCTCCAGTCAAACCACCATCGCTCCAGAGAGTCATTGCCACCCGCAGAATGGAAACCAGGGGGTTTCCACCAAACCACCCTGGGGACACGCGCCCCATCAAACCCACGCATCGGGGAAGCGCCAGGGCCAGGGTGACACCTCCTGGGGGCTGGCTGAAGGAGGATGCCAAGGCAAGGTGGCCACGCTGCTGTCCTAACCCATCCCCACAGAGCCCGCCGGGACCAGCCTGGCCCCGGTGGCGAGTGCTGCAGGGCCAAACACTGCTTGCAAGCTGCAATATAATTATTGCAATTACAAGATTACATTGCAAAATAATTACTGCAACGTAATTATTACAACGTGCGAGTTGCAATGGAACTCTTACAAGCCCAGCTCACTTCTGGCAAGAGAAGATCTTCTCCCCTGCCTAGAGGGCCCTCACTATCCTCTGGTTGGATGAACAGTCGCCTTTTCCAGCCGTCCCTCCGCTGCATCACCACAATATTGCCTCTTACACACGCCACGGTTTACTGCATCCCTCCCCAGGGTTACCTTTCTGCACTCCGTGGCACGGACACACGTGCAGAAAAGGAAGCTCGTGCTGCACGAGCGCGCCCGCAAGTGATTCACAACGCTAAACAGGAAAGAAGAGCCAGTGCTTAAAATAAAAGCACCGGCCACCCAAAGCAACCCCCGCACGGGAGCAAATGACCCAGAAACACCCCGGCTGCCCTCGCTGCGCGCTCAGCGGCTGCATGGAGGCCGTAGGGTGTGCAAAGCTCACAGCAGCCTCAAAATGATGCAATACTGCAAGCGTTTTGCCTAGAGAATTAAGCCAGCGTGCGTAAATTGAGGGATCAGCGCCTTTGCAGCACCGATGCATCAATACCTGCTCCAGATACACGCTGCTGGTAGCCGCAAACTGGGTGGGGCTTCAGTAATGCCAAAAAGACGTGCGAGTTGGCAGGGAGGGGGGATTTGTTCCGTGTGGAGGCCACGCGTGCGGTGCCTCCTCGCGCCCTGCAGGGAAGCGTCCGCCGGGAAGCGTCTCAGCGGCCCTTCCTGCTCCCCGCAAACCCTTCGCCCCGGAGCCGTCCGCGACGAGGCGGCCCCGCTCACGTTAAGGGGGAACACTGGTGCTGGCACCTTAAACCCTCGCAGTCGTCGGTTGAACCTCGCATTCCCACCCCCCTGAACGACCGGGGTTCTTGGCATTTATTTTTGACAACTCCTACACTTAGCAACCTCAGTTTGGGGCTAAGTTTTTTTTTACTTTTTTTTACTTAAGTTTTTTTTGTCTGTGGGGGCGCGGTAATTTCAACTACCTGTGCAACGGGACCTGTGAGCACGCTAATAGAATGGTTTAAAAATGTCTCTTGGTTCTCACAGTAAACTGAAATCTCTTCCCGACCCTCCGGGTTTTAGCAATGTCAGAGCACGCTCCACTCTCTGGCCTCTGCGCTTTCTAAACTTGCATTTTAATGCTTTTCTCAAGCAACATGCCCAAAGCCATGCAGGTGGATGAACAGGGAATCGAATCTCCTCTCTCTGGCTAATGCACGGGATCAGCCTCTCTGCTGAGAAGGATGAACTGCAGATTCTGAGCCTGGGATCATCTCAAAGAGGAAATCACGCAGCCTATCTCAAAGCCAAAGGACAGAAAGGACCCGCTTGTCTTTTGAATTCAGCGGGTATTTTTGCCTTTTGGAAGACCAGACCATGATGTCTCAGTCTATGGTGCTGCCTGGTCGGTTCCTCGTGTCTCCGGGTTGAGGTCTTCTCGGGAGGACCATCTCCTGGTGCACACACACACACAGAGCATTGGCTGGGACCTGGAGCTCAGGAAGACAGTGAATCCGCAGCTGATTCCCCAAAGGCAACAAGTCTGCAGCTCTCCAGCTCTCCAGCAGTCTTCTGGTACCAAGCAGAAGCTGCTGCCCGAAGCCGGAGGACAAACCCAACCGCAGCCAGGGGCACAGCCCCACACGAGGGCCCACGGGCTTCCACCAGCCTGGCCCGAGCCCAGCCTCGAACTGCCTTCGTTGCAAGGAGCACGCGGGAGCAGCGCTGCGTCCCGGGGAGCCGCGAGGAAGGAGCCCGAAGCAGCAAGCCCAAGACTGTTGCTCGTTAGTGTAATTACTGTCAAAGTTCCTAGCTGGCCAGGCCGCCGAATGACCTTTCAGTCATGGAAACATGAGCGGCCAAAATCACTTGGGTGTGTTGTGGGCTGCTCATCTGAACAGCTTCAGCACGTTCATGGATCAATACACCGGGGACGTGCTGCAGGCATCAGTCACAGCCACGACAGCCGGGGAAAGATGTCCAGAGACACCCAGGACCACCGGTTGCCCAACGACACACGTCAGAGAGCCTCAACTTGTCCCTCAGGTACCCCAAAGCACAGACAGGTCTGACCAACCTTTCTCCTAGAAAGCCATGGCAAGCTGCCTACAAATAAGTGAGCATCATTCGGTACCCAAGGGTGGAGCCTCCCTCCCCACACCAGGCAGAGCAGACACCTCACCAGCCTCCTAGTCCTCCTCCTGGCAAGAAATACCTCCTCTTCCTCATGAATAACTTTGCAGCAACTCTACCTTATTTAACACGTGCCCCTCAAATTATCTCCAATTAACACAACGGCCTGCTTGGCATGGGGACCAGCACAGAGACTCTGCCTGTCGCTGGAAGCCAGCAAGAGACCAAAGGCTACGTCTCGGTGTCGGCCACGTGCACGAGCATGTGGATTAATGAAGGCAAGGATTTTTTCCCCTCCATTTGTCACACTTAGTTAATATTCTGGCTCCTGGAGAAAGGTCACAATTTAGACGTCATTTATGTCACTTCATCTTCAGCTCACAATTGCAGGGTCTTTTTCAGTTTCCACCCCTAATTACCTTTCGATTACAGCAGTCCTACTCCAACCTATTGGTAGATGAGGGACCAAAGTCTCATCCTGGTGAAAAACCCAGAGCCAAATTTGAGGGATTTTTGGCAGCTCCAAATCCCTTCTGGAGAGTCAAGAGTAAGAGAGGAGGAGGTCGGCGTTGCAGAGCGGAGGGACGGGCTCCTGCAGCCTGAGGAGGGCTCAGGCTCTGTAATGGGGAGGGGATGCTGCTCCAAGTTGGACCCTGGGGAACACGCCTGTGTCCCTCAGCATCCAGAGCAGACCTAGGAAGGGGTTAGAGCTGAGGAACCAGCAGCGCGAGCTCACCTTGGTCTGCATGTTGGTTATGTGCCTGAGCCAACGGGCCTGGGACGAGCCTGTTCCCACCGGCAGCACAAAGGGACCCGGATGGACCTTCCTTCAAATGGGATTTGGGAAAGGGAATGTGCCCTTCCTCTGACTCAAATATTTTCCCTCCTCCTTTCCAAGAACTGCCTTTATCTCTCCCCACCTCCCTCTAGGAAGAGGACCTGGGAGAAACGATGAATTTTTAATAGGAGGGAGGGCTGGGAAGGAGGAGACCCTCAGGCAACGATGCAAAGCAGCGGCCTATTAGAAAAACCCACGGCCGCGAGAGCGCACATTAGGGAAAAACAAACCTCCGAGCGCCGACCCGCAGCCCTGGAGCCACTGCCACGGCGGGACGGAGTGACTGTGTGTCCCCAGCTCCAACAGGATGAGCACAGGGCAGGGAAGGAGAAGGTGCCATAGGAAAAACAGCAGTAACTAAGGGCAAGGGAAAAAGGAGAGGCCACAAAGCTTCCTAAACAGGGACCTGCCACGTTCCTCACGCTCCACGGAGATGGACGCGGGGGCCACTGGGGACAAGGACGTCCCCTCCTCTGCGCGCTGGCCCTTCTGGCCTCGGCCCCGGGATCACACGGCTGAACCTAAATATAGTTGCCGGTCTCCTTTCCTTGCAGACGCAACCGGTGCTCCGGGTGAAAGTCCTTTCCCGTGAACTCACTGTTGCTTAATAAAGCGTAAACCCTCCGAGACCTTGACGGGGGCTCCGTCATCTGCATGCTCGGCCACGCTCGCTCCTCTCGGCGACGGCAGGCGCCCGCCGCCTTCGCGGCTGACGCAGCGGGACCCGGCCGAGAGCTCCGGTGCCCGCGGGACCGACTGCAGCGACGGAGCCGCGATGGGGCTGCAGAGCCGCCGGGCTGCAAGGGGTCCCCGCGCAGGGAGAGGGGGGACGCCCGGGCTGTCCCTGCTGGGAGCAGGGGAATCTTCGGGCGCCCGCAGCGCGGGGGCTGCTGGAGCGGCACGGAAAAGCACCGCGCGGCACGACAGATTCCCCTTGCTCGCACCAGGGACCTCCGCACGACTGCAAAGACAGGCGCCTTCCCCTCCGCCAGGCTGGGCGCACGCAGGCAGGAGCTCGGGCAGGACAGCAGCACCACAGGAGACCAGAGCGACGACCCCGCACGTCTATTTTTAACCCATCCGGGGGGAAGCTGCTCCTCGCGGGCGGCCCTGGAGCTGGGATAAAGCCATGTCCTCCCCTGTCCGTGCCGCAGGCTCGGCTGCGGCGCCCGGCGGGCACGCGGGGACCGGCAGCGTGGAGCCCCGGGCGACCCTGGGCCAGTTCCAGCAGCACCCAAGGGACCGTGGGGGTCCCGGCCTGCGCCCGCAGGCATCACAAGGGGTCACGGACGCCAGCAGCGCGTTTCCTGCAACGCGAGCGCATCCCGTTCGGACACGCTGGGGAGATCAGTGTTTTCTTGCAGTGTTGCCATGCCCTGTTAGCTGGTAGAGCCGCCGATTCCCTGTCCACACACAAAAACCTGCTCTGGTCTTGGGGTCCGGACGCGGTCCCGGCAGGTCGGGGGCTGCATTGGACGCGTTTTCCCGGGGCTTCTGGCAGTGCCGGGAGCCGCTGGAGCGTTTGCTCCGTCTTTCAAGGCAAACGCCACATAAACACTTCCAAAATAGCCTCCCGTAAAAGCCACCCCCAAGCCGAATCCCTGCTCCCATCACAGCCTGCGAGCCAGCACGGCTCTCGTTACCCTTTCCAAAGAACTCTTGCGGGTTTTGGGGCCACTTGCTTCCATCTACTCCACACCATTCCCGACACGGGGAATGGGCCACCCACTACCTTGGTCACGTCAAGGGAGCTCCAGGGCAAATGCACGAGTCGGAAAGGCTGCATCCGCTCCAGCAGCATCAATCCCGAGCCTTTGCATGCGGACAGCAAACACACCCAGGCACCGCTGCCCTTCTGTGCCACCAGCCTCCAAACTAACCGTGCAATTCGGAGCGCGGCTTGGAGGGGAAATTGCAGCAATTAGTTTAGGCAGCACCAGATACGCGTCTTACGGCACAAGGATAATGTAGCTGACACGTTGCTGAGCAGAGGTTGAGGCACAGGAGAGGAGGAGAGCCCCACGGTTTAAGGGATTTGCACCGCATTTCCCGCCTGGATGCGATGCTTCTGGGGCGGGATGCAGGCAGATGGGACTTGCTCCCTTGTTTCCAGCCCAAAGCGCCAAGGAGGATGATGAAGGAGAAGCAAAAAGCAGAATTTCGGGATGCAAAGCCATGGACCCCCCTTTTAATGCCCCCCCCCCCAGAGCCCACTGCCCTCGGGCATCACTCCAAGTAGGTTACAGAGCACTGGCCAGGGAGAAGGGATCAGCTTGGACTGGGATAGGGGCCGGGACCAAAGGCTTTCGTGCACATTACACATTTCTCAGGGCAACAACCCATTCTGGCCCTGGCTTTAAAGACACACGTGAACACATCGCACCCAAGAGGCACCTGCCATCCTGCAAGCTGCTGTAAAATCCCTTTTTCTTCCATTTTTAGTCTTTTTTTTTTGAGGGAGACATCCGTACGAACCTCCCCTTCCCGCACGCGGCTCTTTGCATCGCTCCCCCCCCTGCAGCGGCTCTGCAGCTGGACAACCCAGCGGCTGCTCCGAGCGGGATGGAGCCACCAGGACACCGGAGGCAGCGACAACCGAGCGCCACGTCCGCAGCCAAGCCCGAGCCACCCAAACAAGCAGCGAGGGGAGCTCAGAGTGGCCCGCGCTGCATCCCGGACCTGTGGCCCCGCTCCAAGCTCTCCGGTGGCCCTTTGCTTCGAGGCAGAGCCCGCGCTTCGGGCACTGCTAGTCTGAGGGTCCAACCTCCAGCGCGTACAAGCACTGGCCATCACCTCCCCACAAGCCTTTCCTCCTTTCTGTCCCTCGCCAAGCACCACTTGACTGGCCACATATTTTGCATGTGCTCCTGCCTGTTTTCGGTTATCTTCTTGCTTCTCATTTGCTCTTTTTTTTTATTTTCCATCCCTAAAACCAGCTCAGAACAAGACATGAAGACGCCAGCGGCTGCTCCCCTGCAATCGCTGCTCTGTGTGATGAGCGCATGGGGAATTAGAGCACCTTTTGGCAGATTTCAGCTCAATCCACTTTGCAAGTGGATTAGAAAACTGGCACCAAAGTGCGCTGAATGGGGAGTAGGAAGCGGCAGGCTGCTATTCTGGAGCTGCGAGCTGTCGCCTGCTCCATTTCCCTGCAAAGTCCAACCCTGGTAACACGCGCATTTAAATCAAGCCCAGGATTCCTGACAGGAGAAGCTGCTTAGCCCTAAAACCAGTGCGAGGAGAGAGGCAGGGGGAGCAGGGCCCAGGGGCAGCAAGGAGTGAGACCCTGCAGGACTCGGCAGGGAAAACAGGGCTGGCAGGAGACAGGCAAGAGCCTTCCTTGCACCTGAAGGTGCTCGGGGCTCCGGAGAGGCTCCACGGCACTGCGAGGACCACGGGCTGCGGTGACAGCGGCGGTGACACTGCGGGTAGCTGGCGCCCCGGAGCGCAGCGGCAAGCGGTGGGAGACGGAGCGCGGCACGTCCAGCTCCAAGGCGCCCCATGGGACCCGCACGGCGCGTTCGAGCCCCGCAGCACCCGAGCCGAGCGCGCCGAGGGCCACGGACCCAGAGCTCCCGCCACGAGCCCCTGCGGCCGCGGGGGACGGAGGGGCCGCTGCAGCCGCCGCAGGTGGCAGCGGAGCCGCAGCCGGGGCCCGGGGCTCCGCGCAGCGCCCGCTCCGCAGCGCCCACGTGCGCGCGCTGCCCCCCGCGGCCCCGCTCCCCGCCGGCCCCGCACTCACCGCTCCGCTCCGGCTCCCGGCGGCGGCGCGGGCTGAGCCGCAGCCCCGGGGGCGGCGGCGGCTCCGGCCGGAGCGCGGCGCGTCCCCGGGGGCGGCGCTCGGCGCCTCCCGCCCGAGCCGCGGATGGAGCCGCGGATGGAGCCGCCCCCCGCGCCAGCCTCGCGGTGCGACGGGGAGGGGAGGCGAGGCGAAGGGCGGCCCGAGCGCGGCTGCTCGCGGGGAGGGCGCAGCGAGATGGGAGGGGGGTCCCCTCGTCTCCTCTCCCCTTTGGGCAAGGCAAAGCAGCGGGTCTGGGGGAGAAGAACAAGGGGAAGGGGCCGCCCACCCCATGCAGCCCTGACTGAGGTCCCAACCCCCCCGGCTGCCCCCCCCCTCACATTTCAGTTTCCCATCCCCTTGCCTGGGTGCCCAGGGCCAGGGTGCAGGTGCCCCCTGCCACCCCCCTGCACATCAGATGCTCCTTTGGTGGAGGAAACCCAGGCCAAGCGTTTGCCCCCAGACCAAGAGGGAAGGGGGGAGGCAGCAAGGACAGGCACCGCAGCTGGAGGCTCTGCCCCCCCGCCGGGAATGAGCGTGACCCCCAGCACGTCCCGGGCCCGGTGGCCCCTGTCCCTCCAGCGGGACCTCTGCAGAGGTGCCGAGCTCCGGGCATGGCGTGATGCAGCCGGGAAGGTGCCACCTCCCACGCTAATAACACCCGTGCTGGGGATGGGGCAACAGGGATGCAGCACCCGGGGGGATGCAGGAGCGACGGAGGCTGGACCAAACCATCTCCGCCTGCCCAGGGCCGTGTGGGAACGGTGCTCACGGATTGGGAGCTTCCTCTTGCCCCAAAAGCCTCCCGCAGATGGGGATTATTCGGTTATTCAGGCTCGGAGGGTGAGAGCGATCGGGGGCTCATCACCTTCCCCTGCAGGACTGTTGCTCCCCCGTATTCGCCGGTGCTTCGGCTCAGACTGGCTTTAGCCTTGCTGGCTACTCCATCTCAGGCTGTTTTAGCAGCATGGGCGCTTGCATTGCACATTCTTGCCTGAATTTGCTCCGTTTGTGCCAAATTGGGCCAGGAGAAATGCCAGCCTATTCTCCCCTCCCAAATGCCTTATTATTTCTAGTTGCAACTTCCATCCTTCTTCCCTTGCTGCAGCCCAGCGCTTTGGCTGATGGAGATTTCTGCCTGCCTCCTACTGTTCATTTGCTCCAGGACGTGGATTTATAGATCCATTGCAGGCAGAAGCATCTCAGACTTCTCCCATCCCCAGCCTCTTCCCCAGATCTGCAGTGAAAAATCAGATTTAGATGTGGGTGAAGGAATTCTTGTTGCCCTTTTAAACAATAATAACAATGTGCTTAACAAAAGAGGAGAAATCAGCATGAGGAACGTGATTTCCTTTATTTGGAGCTGCATTCTTAAGAGGCTTGCACGAGAGGGAGAAGCTCCAGAACAACGTATGTTTCCTTGCATTTCCCCTGGAGGAAAAGGTGATTCCGGCTAATCTGAACCCAGTGATTAAGCTGCCGTTTTCAAAACAGAGCCAATTAAATGGCATCTTCCCCCTCCCTCACTCTGCAGGCCGAGGCTGTCGTTAACCAAGGGACAGGGGGAGCTGCTTTACCGGCCTGCGCAGGTCGCACTCGCATCGCTGGGAGCCAAGCGCTGATCTGGTTTTGTCTGCTGGAAGAGGCTCTGCTGCCTCTCCGCTCGATCCGGCCGGAGAAGCGAGTCCTGGAATGCCGCTGGGTGCCGGCGGCCTCCTGGGGCCCCTTCCCCATTCCCTTCTTGACAGGAGGGGACAGATGACACGCGTCTCACCCCATCCCCTTAGTGCCACTGCTCTCATTTGCTTTGGGGGAAATGGAGCGGTGGCAACACATCCGACGCGGGGTGAGTGGGCCGGGAAACTCGCAGCGGATCCTGCTGCAAGAGCGAGTTTGAGGCCCCGGCGGCTGGGTGGAGAAGTTCAGAAAAGGAGTTGCCTTAAAAAACTGCAAGAGGTGGAGAAAAAGGGAAAGGGGACATAAACCTGTGGTGGGTGAGGGCAGCCAGGAAGCCTGTGAGGTGGCAGAGGATGATAAATCGATGCAGGCGGTGGCTGGCAGCGTGCAAAGGTGGCAGCTTCGGCTTAGGGTCCCTGTGCCAGGAGACGGGAGTGGGGACAGGCCGTGCTGGAGCTTCCCGTACCTTTTTGCACCCACTGCATGCCCAGGTTTGGGCAACGGGGCCACCAGGACCCCAGCCTGTCCCCTTGGCGCGTGTGCCCTGCAAAGCCGCCTGGCAGGAACCCGTGGTCCCAGGGGGTCGTGGCTCCAGGTTCTGGCCCGCCAGCCCTTCTCATAACACCCCAGAGGGACCCCGTCCCTCCGAGGGCCGTGGAGCGCAAACCCAGCTCACGTTTGCAGGAGAGGCCCCGGGGAAAAAGCACCGCGGCCACAGGAGCCAAAGGACCACGGGACAATCGCACCCATCAACGCGGGGCCCGAGGGCCGGCCCGCGCCTCTTGGAGCTGCTGCTCCGCACGAGCTGTCGCCGCGAGCGTCTTGACAAGTTTTATTGCTTTTTCTGGGTCTTTTTTTTTTATTATTATTATTTTTTCACAGACTCAGCAAAATAATAAAATAAAAAATTGCAGCTGCTCTGGCACACACTCAAAATTCTGAAATCCTGAAGAGCTTTTGGCTGAAACATGCCAAGTTTTTAAAAAAAAAAAGAAAAAGAGAAAAGAAACAACCTCCAAAAACCAAAGCAAAGAGCAGCAATGAGAGCAGCAATTTCCTTTTGCCTCTGCTTCCTCCTCTCTTGCACCAGGACGCTGGGAGCCTTTCCCCATCACTGACAACCCCTCGTCGGCCCCGATGCTGCTCTCGGGTCTCGGCAGCTCCGGCGGGAGCGGGAGACGTTCTCCTCCCACAGCCCGGCCGGGATGCAGCAGTGGGAGCCACATGATGGCCTCAGACTCTTGGTCATTAATTTTGACTAATGGAAGACTGAACTACCTCATAGATGAAGCCAGCCGAATCATTCACGATCCACAAGATAAATGCTAAAGGAGCCAGTATTTACCAAATTGGGTGATTTTGAAAGTCCATCGCATGTTCTTTTGGAGCTGGACAGATGCAGAAAGGACTGAGGGGAGGCAAGGAAACCAGTCCCTGCTTGGTGGGACACCAGGGCACCACCATGGATGGAGATCAGCCCAAGATGTCCCCAATATCAGCCCCAGACCCGCACAGGACACAGCCAGCCAGAGCACAGGCCACCAACCACAGGAACGTGGCAGCGGGGACACCCCCAGGTCTTGCCCCCATTGTGGTAGACTCTGCCCAAGCCAAGTCCTGCCATGGGACCGGGCTTTCCTGGAACCCAAATGCTCTTGGGAGGAGAGCGGGAATGGAAAGTGGGTTACTCTGCTGCTGGGGAATTGCTGCATAGGCCCAAATTTGAGTGGAGAGTGACACCGCATGGCCAGAGGCAGCAAGGCCCAGGGTGCCCAGAGGACTCCAGGTTGTCTTCTCCAGCTCCATCACGAGGCTCCCCACCAAAAGCGATGGCTCTTCCTCCCACCACCAGCACCCAGCACCCGCTCTCCCACCCTTCCCCTTCACACCATCACTCGGTCTGGGTGTGGAAGAGGAGCAGGGACGAGAAGCGTGGGTGAGCGATCCCTCGGGGATTTGGGGAAGCGCAGGACAGGAACAACCCCGTTCCTGCAAGCCGCGTGTGTGACCTTCCCTGTGGGAGGCCAGAGCTGCTCCCCCACTTCAAAGCCCGTTTCCTTGGGCTCGCTCTGCCCTGACCCTGCTGTTGTTGCAGCGGCGGTTTTGAATCTGCTGCAGAGCTTGAACCCCAGAGAGAAGCCCTCTCGCTCCTGTATTTACCTACACAGCACCGGACACATGTACCTGCTCTGCAAACACAGCCTGGGCTGATGACTCATCCCTGGTTACTTTTTATAAATATTTGGTGACTAAAATAAAAGTTTCTGCAGCCAAGCACCCGCTGCTCTGCGCTGACTCCAGAGGAAACACAGGTCAGAGCAAAGGAAACCTCCTGCCTTGACTGTTAGGGCTCTGGGCGTCAGCAAAGAGGCAAGAGCAAAGCACGGTGCCTTGCTGTCCATTGCCCTGTGCAAATCTTAATTGAGCCCTTTTGCTTGCAAGCAGGAGAACTTGAACACTGAGTCCAGCATCTCCTTATGCTCCTGATGATGGTCCTTGTTGGATGGGAAATCCCACATTCCTACCCCAGTTCTCTGTGCAATTGCATCACGTCTCCTGAGCCCTGATCCTGGAGAGTCTCCTGCTCTCAGGAGCTCCGAGGTAGCCACAGAGCTGCCCAGATAACCCCCCGGTGCTGCTGCGTTGATGGCTCAGGGCTGCGGAGAGCCGCTACCTCCTGCCACCTTCACGCGTGCTCAGCTGCCACTTTCTGGTTTGATTCAGATGATCAGCCACGGTCCCAAGGCTCCGGGAGCAGGTGCTGACTGACACGAGTGATGCCGGTGCAGAGTCTCATCACCATCGCAGGAGACACCATGGTCATGATCCTCCCCATCTCGAGCAGTGTGGCCATCCAGAGGCAGCGATGGGCAGGAGGAAGGACAAGCAAGCAAGGCCCCTGCAGCAGAATTTTCCATGGTGCTGAGTGTTCCATCCTCCTGTTTCCTTTCCACGGCCGAGGCACCTGTAGTTTGCTCTTAGCACCTGAACTGGAAAGGCCTAAGGTCACCTCTCCACCACCGCAGGAGCGCGAGCGGCTTCCTGCTGGAGCGGCGCCAAGCTCTTCCAACCCCACCTCGCCATCCGAGAGCCGGGGGCGGCTGCTCTGCTGCCTGGCAGCTCTCTTCCCCATTAGGAAATTGCTCCTGATGAAATTCAGCCCACATTTCCCTTGGCTCGGCTGCGTCAGGCTCCTGCGAAACGCGCTGCCCGCCCCCGGCTCGCCGGCTCTCCCTGCGCGCGAGCCCCGCTGCGCTCAGCCGAGCGGCGTCGCGTCCCTCTCGGCAGCCCCCAGCTCCTTTGCAAACACCCTCAACGCCGCGCAGGCGGTCGGCATCGCAGGCACCAATGTGCTGCACGTACCTGCTAGCCAAGAACCAGGTGCCTCCTCTGCCCCGGGGACCCTGGTGGCTTCTTCACGCTCCATGCAGATAAAACTGCGTTCTCGCCTCTGCAAGACGTTCGCAGGCGCTCTCTGGCAGATGGAGCAGCTGCGACACGCGACCTTGGTCAGGGCTAAGGGCGAAAGCCTGTTGGGGCTCTCGGGGCGTTGGAGCAAACTGCCTGGAGCTGAGCAGGGAGTGCTTGGGGACGGTCATGGCACAGGGTGTAGCCGTGCAGGTGGCCATTGGGAGTCAGGAGCCAAGGGGGTGTCCTGGCCGCGGATGGAGGATGATCTCTGAGGAGGTGGGTCTGATGGCCAGTGAGTGTTTTATGACCTAAGAGAGAGTAGGAATAGAAGCTGTAGCCATGCCTGTTCCCTGGTCTTGGAGCTGCCGGGTCCTGGTTACGGAGAAGACACACATCCTGGGGACAGGGACGGGTCTGCAGCACTCGGTCCACTGCAGTCTCATTCCTGGGCAGGCTACACAAAAGTGCCTGGATGCATCCTATAAAGCTGCAGCAATAAGAACCCATAGCTGTGTCCATCTCCTCTGTGTGGGATGGTCCTGGCTCCATTCTCCTACAAGGATGTAGAGCCTGTCCTTAACCAGTCCGTGCATCTGCTGAATGCACCTAGCATTGGGGTGCCGCCAACAACTCCAGGCACAAGGGATGAGGATGCCTGCAAATGCCACGAGCCAGGACATGTGCTCCTCCTGTATTTTTAATGGCTCCCTATCAATTATGCAATGTTTCTGATGCATCTCCCAATCTCTTGGGATCAAAGCTGCACTTTGATGTAAATCACTGAGGAACACATCCCCAGCTACTGCCATTTTTTTTTAAACTTTCTTTAAAAGGAACCAAGTAAAAGTATCAAAATCCTTGGAGGAAACATTGCTCTTGAGCTGGGGAAGAAACGCGCTGCTGGAGGCAGCTGCAACGCGAGGGGTGGAAGAGGGGCTGCAGCTGCTCACAGCCCACGTGGCGGGGAGCGTGTGGGTCGCTGCAAGCCATGCTGGGGGGCTACAGCTCCTTTCCCACCCCTGCAGCACGCTGCATTGAACACAAGCTAATGCACAGAGCCTGAAGGACCAGCATGGCCAAAGAGTCCCCAAGGCTTTGCTAAGACTCACTATGGGCCTTGGCTGCTCTTTGGGACCTCTGGGCTTTGAATAAAGTTCAAGCACAGCCACTCACCCATTGCCACAGCACACTGAGACCTCAGCCTCGCATTGGGAGACCTGTCAGCTTCCATGTTGGTGGCTGCCAAAGGCCTCTTGGCTGCCTCTGTGTCTCTGCTATGTCCAACCACAACCAGCAGATGACAATGGTGTACAACACACTTCCTTGAACCCTTCCTTGTCGGAGGCTTTCAAGGTTTTGTTCATCCTGCAGTTGCCCTGTCTCTACTAACTCAGGCAGCCCATTGGAAACTAGAAAACTTCCCAAACTAGAAAAACTAGGAAACTTCCAAAAAACTAGGAAACTCCCAAAACTAGAAAGATTTGTCGAACAGGGAGCCCAGCCATGGAGAGCAGCCCTGGTGTGAAACTGGCTCCAAGGTTAAGATGCTTTTCAAGCTTGATGCTGAGGGAATTGGCTTTGCTGCTTAAAGGTTGGCTGCAGCCAGACAGGTAATTACAGCTGAGCTGTCAGCCTTATTGAGACACAAATGCCTTGGAGGCTGGAGGAGAGAGGCTTTGCACCGTCCTGGCCTAGTGTCCTAAACCAAAACTGAAAAAAAGCAGAAAGGAGCCCTGAGATGGGGGATAGGACCCCAAGGCTGGGAGAGCAGGGGCTGGGCTGGAGGAGCCTCTGAGGAGCATCATCGCTGTAGGTGAGAACCCAAGCTGTGCTGCAAGACAGCGCCTGGCGCCGGGCCAGCATTATTAGTCTCTCGCTTTCACAGGCAACAAATCCACCCACGTACTGAATTGAAGGAAAAACTGTCTGGAAACAAGGCCTCTACCTGGCAAACGGATCCAGATAAACTCATTACCCAGCACCTCCCTGTCGAATGACTCTCTGGAAGGTCTCCAGCTCCAGACCACAGAGGCTACCCCTGCCCCATGATTGCACAGCTCGGCTCTTACCCGAACCCCATTCCCCAGAACCGCACGTGCCCATCCAGCCCGCTCTCTGGCGATGGTCCCAGGCCCATGCTCAGCATCCTCCTGGACAGTGCTGGTTGGCACGAGCCAAAGCCCTGCTGGGAGCCTGCCACTGTTTTAAGGATTGAAGGCCTGGCTTAATCACCAGTGCAGAGATGGGCACGAAGGCAGCTCCTCCTCGCGAGCGCTGAGAAAAATCTCAGCCCAGAGTGCGGGAGAGCCGGGAGCTCCGAGCTCACCATCCATGGAGAGGACTGTGCAGGTGCCAGGCCCCCTGAAAGGTGGGTTGCAGCTCTGCCCGCTGCAGTTCTGGCTGAGCATCCTCGCTCCCGTTCATCTCCTGCCCATGTGAAACCAGGGTCAGTCCTGCAGCCTTCACACTGGGAGCCCTTTTCCAGCCTGGTCTAAGGGCATCTCCCCATATTCTGTCACCAGAAGGGAACAGCAGGAGGAGCTGGGGCATCTGGGTCCCATTGAGCCCAAAGGAGCACAGATCCACCAGGATTGTTCCCATCATGCTTCCCTGAGCCTCATGCCAAAGACAGCCCTCTGCACCAGCCCAAAACACACCTAAAATGGAAGGAGGACCCGGGAGGAAGGTCACTACACCCTGCCTAATACAATGAATTCTTAATCTGCCATTATGCAGGTTGCAATGTTAAATTTTCTTCAGGTCCTCCTGGAAGAACCGGCCCAGGATGGAGTGACATGGGCTAAGTCATGCAGCCTGTCTGGGAACGTTGTGTCCTTCTGCCACTGAGTCAACGGGGAAGGCAAGGCTCCTTTCAGGCTCCCCTGTGCTGCAGGGCAAAGCACGTACCTGTCTGGGGACGCGTGGTCCGGATCCACCTGCCAGTGACCGAGCGGTGACTCTGCGGCTCGGGGCAGCGGTGAGGATCCCGGCGGCCGCAGACCCCGCTCGGCACACCTGCCTCTGCAGCCAGACGTTGGGCGAGATTCTGCGGCACGACATCACCAGGAGCTGAACCTTGAGGTCTTCCAGGCGTGTGCTGTGGCTCCTGGGAAGAGCAGCCGTGGCCAAGGTGCCCTGAGAGACACAAGCGCTCTGCAGTACCGCTGCAGGGAAGAGAGGGATCTTTGCAGGGAACAAAGCGGCACCCGGGTGCTCAGGTGCTGCTTAGGAAGCACCGGGGTGCCCCTGCATGGAACTGACAGCACGCGGGCTCAGCAGCCATCCCAAGAGCTCTACCGGGCAGAGAGAACAATTTCTGATACAAAGACCACATTGCATGAAGATACTCCAAAAGCCAGAGATTGGCTCCTTCCTAGCAATGTTCTCCTCTCCCCAAAGCCCCAAAGGCAACTCCCCCGGGGCAGACACCACCTCAGCCTAACACGGAGCATTGCATGCTCCTCGAGTGCCTTTTCCAACGCTCAAATATGCTGCAAAAGCAGGGAGGGGGATTAGGTAGCGCGAGGCAGCAACCTCCTCTGCCACAGCAGGAGCCTCAAGCTCAGCACGGCTCAGTTCACCCCGTGGTTGCAGTGGCAGCTCCGGCCACCTCTCCACCTCCAGCTCAGCTCCGCTGTCATCCCGTGTTCGTGTCCCCAGCAGCGCAAGGCTGTTTGCTGGCAGCCTCTGTCAACTGACGGCCGCCCCAGCTCCACGGCCAAGCCAGCCTCGTTTGCAGGGGAATAATTAGGGCTCCGGGCAAAGGGAAACTACTGCCGACTTTTGCACTTTCCTGAGCCGTCATCTCTGTTAGTGTTTTCTAAGTAGGTTAGTTCAAAGTGGCAGGGTCTCTAGCAGGGCAGCCGATGCCCAGCTCACCAGGTGCTGGGAGGCAGTAACGGAGGTGGTTGGGCTTTACTGGGATACAAGAACTGGATGGGTCAGAACACCCACTCAGAAGATCCAGGCACAAATTCACTGACGCTGGAACTCAGTGAGACAAGGGCTGAAGGCTCAATCAGGCACTCCCTGAGTGTTCGGCCATGCAACTCGTGGACCACATTTTCCTGTTTTTTCAGCTATATCAGCTTCAGAAGGACCCAATCAAAGAGCATATTCAACAAATAAACAATTTTGGCTGAAAAATATTGAGTAAAAACACTGCAAAATTGGCATTTGCTGCAGAAATGCTCATTTTTGATCACATTTACCCACTATTTTAATCAGAAGCTCACTACTTCCTCAGGTTTAACCATGAGATAATCCTCTTAATTTTTATTCTAATCAAGTTTGCAAAACCTCAAGACCTCCCTTAAATTTCATGGGTCTTGGGAACGAATCCACCTTGCTATTGGTGGTGCTGGGCCAGATAGTCCTTGCTCCCCTTTGCAGAGTAAAGTCATCCAGGCTTTGCTCAGACTCCCTCCTTCAGTTCCCTTTTCCAAAACTGCCTTACTCAACTTGGCCCAATGTCTCTTGGTCACCTTCGTGCTTGCTCTGTCCCTATAACAAGTTTCACAGAAACTTCATCCAGTCCAGCTCCCACCCCTGCTAAAAGCCCCCAAATGTATCTCCTCAGTGGAAAGGAGAGGAAGAGGGTGGGTAGATCAAGAGACAGGCGGTGTAGTTGCTAAAGCAAACACACAAGGATGACCGCCTGATTGCATTCCCCATCTGACAAAAACTACTAAAGCTTTATTAAACTTGAGGAGTAACAATAATCCATCAAACTGCTGCCATCATTTATCCTTGGTGGCTGTTTCTATAATTAAAAGTCCCATTGTGTCTTGTCTCTCTAATATAATTTAATCAGATAGGAAGCTCTCTCGCATGGATGATGCATGACTTTTGGGAGGACATCTGCCTCATGGCCATCGGCATTTAGAAGTGTGTGGAGGCTGCCCTTGGTGCCAGGCTGTCCTGCACCACCATATCCCTTGCGCACAGCTCATGGTGTTCATCCTGGGATGAAATTCCCTTTTCGAAGAGCCTGCTTTGCTGCCTGGTTGCCCAGAGAATGTCAAAGACAACCATGAACCACACTGATGGTCTGTGTAACGCTCTTGGCTTCTGATCCACATGTAAGCAGTCAAGGACAAAGGTACCTCATGAGCAAGAGCAGCAAGAAAGAAGCCAGAGAAGCCACATGCTTCTCAATGTGTAAGAGGGCAAGTTCAGTGTCAGAGGACTGTGCTCATGTCTCAGTTACTAGCTGCATTAAAACCTTAAAACAGAATCAGATGTGACCCAAGGGGGGAGCAACTATTCTTTGCTGGCCAGTGGAAATAATACTAGCTGATCTTTTAAATTCCCTTTGACCATGGGAGATGAAGTGAGAATGAGCTGAAACATGCAGCAGCAGACGCAGTTCAGGATTGTTCTGAGTGGCTCAGAGCTATATATGCCTTGGACAACATCTCCTTGGATTTTGCAAGAACTGCAGCCTCAGGTGGGCAACAGGAGCCCTTGGAAGTGCTGAGCACAGCATGCAAGGGACAGCAAATCAGCCATAACAAGATGAACAGAGCAGAAAGACCGTTAGAGGGACAAATCAATGACCCGCAACCCTGCCCGTGATTTCAGATTTTCAGGCACTATGCCCAGACCTCTCCTCCCCGCTGGCTGAGAGGTGAGGACAAGTCAGGAGGAAGAGTTACTCACTAACAGCATCGAGGGAGGAGGCTCTGGGCAGAGGGTCACCCACAACTACCCAGAGGGTCACTCAAGCCACCTATGAGGTCTACAGAGGAGAAGGAGAGATGTCAGAACAGGAGACACAGAGGTGAAGATTTCAGATGCTGCTCAAACTGCTAGAATAGGGTAAAGAGATTTTGGGGAGTGTGTAGGGTGAAAAAAAGCCATAAGACAGTTGAACAAGAAAAGAACTCAGAAAAGTGACAGAAAGAAGAGAGAGTAGGTGACAAGTTATGGCCCTATAAGTGATTTTGCTGGAAATGAAAGTTTTGAGTCAAACTGTTTTATGCATGTGAGAGGTAGAGGTGTTTTCCTAGTACTTAAATTATGTTTAGAAGCATTTAACCTCATTATTTCAAAGCCTTTTCTGTTCTTCCTTCTTGGTTCATTTCCATTCAGGGATTTTTCTATTGCAAATTCAGGTCAAACTGCAGTAGTTTTGTACTTCAAGCCACTTTCTCCAGCAGCTCCTGAACTCCTCTCTGCAGTTCCAAACATTCCAGCTGAGGAAGAGGGACCACAATGGAAAACCCTCCACTTGCATCCTCCCAGCCCATGAGAAACACCCTGGCTGGCTGTGAAGGACAGCACAGAAGATGGGGCAGCAGCAGCAGCTCATGAGAACTTTCTTTTAGAAAAGAACAAAACACTCAACCCTGGAGTGACCCCTTCCGACCCCGCTCTTGATTAAGGGCTTTAGAGCACGATGGCATTTATCATAAAGCTAACTGAAGGGAAGAAATTTCCGCTTTAACCGCTAGTCCCTGCTCAGAACCCAGCTGCCAACAACCCACCTCTGAATATAGTCCCCTAAATCCATTCCTCCGTCCTAATTAGGGGCACAGAGCCAGCAGGCTCCAACCCCAAGGAGAAGAGGCTGCTAATGGAAGTGGATCCTGGTAGAACGACCCGCTTCCCAGCATTTCTAGGCTGCAGGGCTATTCCTGTGCTATCCCTGCTGCATCCGCTGCAGAGACAGGCCCATAGTAACCCACCAGTGGCTCCCAATTGGATTTGTTCATCCTAATTGCTGTCTTTTTTTTGCCTCAATTAAGCCATTTGTTTCCCACACAGCTCCCACATCACAGCTCTAGCAAGGAGCCCTTTGCAGGCCTCTTGGCCCACACGTTCACAGCTGGGCAGTCCCCTCGCAGCTGTAGGAATGGGGCTCTTGGGACCACAGCCCCATGGGCCACCTCCACTCACCCCTTCAGGCTCCCCTCAAATGCTGCCTTCCCTCTCCATCCTCCTACCTCTCTCCATCTCTCTCTTGCTTGAGCAACCCTCAACTCGCCCCCTTTCCTCGCCCTGCTTGGCCTCCCTGGTAATACAAACATGCACCACCTACTTAACTGGGATGTAATTCAAGGTGATGACCTTGGAATAAGACAGTTTTGTATCTAGTTTTCACTCCACCAAGCCATTTTACATGCACCACACTGATCTCTGTTCGCCTTTAGAATCAAAGCTCAGGGAGGGTTTGGGCAGATGGGTGTGCACAGGGTTGATTTGCAGGTGATCTCTGAGTCAGATTCAGTGCAGGGCCCTTGCTCCATTTTCAGGCATAATCACTCTGCAGCCTGGCACCCAGACAATGAACAAAGCCACCTCTTTAATAACACTGGATTTTGAGATAAAGCTCAGGAGCAAGCATGAAAATCCTGCACAGATTTGAGAGAAAGCCCTTAACTAGCTACATGCCACTGAAGAATTATTAGTCTCTGCTTTGAACACACTTGCTGCAGAGAACAGGAGAGCTAGAAAACACAAATGAGGAGCAAATGAATTAATGCAAAACCTGGTACAGTATCCATGAATTGCAATATCAGCTCCTTTATCAGCCTTAGGATAAAAATCTTGCTATTATTCAGCAATAACAAAAAACACTGTTATGGCAGCTCCAGATAATGCAAAGTAAGAGGCATACTTACATTTTTGGAGATGCTACTATGGTAAAGATTATTGAACAGCTCAGTAACGACCCAAGTTTTGGGACTCAGGACTGTTTAGCAAGCACAAACCCACTGGTGTAACCTGTGGGAAAACAACTCTGTCCAGTCTAAGGCCACTGAAGCAGATATACAAGGAGCAACCTCAGTGCCAGGTGCCCTACAAGCACCTGGCCAGAGCTGTATGGGGAAAACCTGCTTTAAAGGTCCAGAGAGAGTGCAGAGCTGCAGCCCAAGGACAGATGTCCTGACACAACCAATAATTTCAAATGAAAGGATTTCCTTAAAAATTTCATTGCTGGCTAGAGCAACCCTTTGCAAGATTGCTTTAGCCCTTTGGCAAAAGCTGCACAGACAACATGCCCCAGAGCTACCTTTGACAGATAAAGCAATCTTTAATTAGAAAAAGATTAGCACATGATTGCCTTTGATTCAGTTGAGACCCAGCAGGGTCTGGGAGCAGGGACACTTCTAGCCTCATTACAGCCCTGCCTTTGAACTCCCTCTGATTTAACTCCTGCTCTTCACTGTAGCCTATAAGCAACAGAAGGCATAAGAACAAAACCTGGGGGCATTTTAATACCCCTGCTCCCTTCTGTAAAAAGCTTCCCCATGGGACAATCCAACTGGAAGGTCCCACTGGCATCCCAGTTCCTGCTTGAACTCTGTGACAGCAAGTAGCTCAGCCCCATACCCTTGGCTAGGAGCAGCCATATGACCATGCCATCTGGTACACACAGAGCCTGCCAGCCCCAGAGAGCCAATTGCTTCTCGATTCACGTGAAAAAATAGGGTAATTTTATTATAAAGTTCCAAAACGTTAACATGGCATTCAACTGGACAGTTTACTCACAAGGCCCAGCGGCCACAGAGAACCAGGCTCTTCACAGCCACAGTGGAGAGATCTGGGCCAATAAGTCAGAGCTCCTGCTTATCCTAGGAAACAAAGGATTTCCCCATGAGCACCATCACCAGCTAATATCAACACTGCAGGGGGGATAGGGGTGGTTCAGCTGCTGAGCAGAGCTTTGTTGAGCACCTCTACCTCTCCATCTTGTTGCAAGCTGAACTGCTTAGCACTGGTGTGAATAGAACTGGAAGGCGATTAGTGCTCTGGGACTAGAGCAGTGGACTAGATGGGTCTAGGACAGTGGAGAAACCTATGCAATGTCACTAGTGGTGACTCCCACAGATTCTTTCTGTTTTAACAATGGAAGATCACTGGGCCAGTAAGTCACCAAGGGATAATTGTGACCTGCGAGTACAGCCTTTGGGTCAGAAGCGGCCGCAATGGGTACCAACACAAGATGCTCAACAGGCACCTGGCAGTCCTGTCACCCAGGGAATGAAGGTACCCTGTGTACCGAGCACACCCAGCATCAACAGCATATGTGAGACTGACAACATCGCCTTCTCCAGTGAGGCTATCTAGCCCATGTGGTAGCGAGGGGGATACAGATCTATGGCTCAAAGGCACAGGAAGATCAGCTTCCCAAGCAGAAGTGCCTCTGAGCACAGACAGCTTGTCGTCTCCCACTCTACAATGGGAGGGTGGGATAAACCATTACTCATCACAGAAGAGTCCTCACCTCATACTGAGAAACACTGCTCCCATCGTGATCTGTATCAGCTCCTGGCTCCGTAGAGCTGCCATCACCATCGCTCTCAGCCTGCGGCTTCAGAGCATCCTCATTACTACTACTAGTGGCATCTGGAGCATCTTCACCACTGCTAGAGACAGCTGGAACCTCCGATTCCCCCTCTGCGCTCACATCCTGGGCCTCTGGGCTGTTGCTACCTCTGTTCTCCACCTGCACCTGGAGGATAAGGGGCACGTTTAGACTGCAGCTCATTGCAAGGACAGGGAAGCCCTTAATGATCTTATGAAGTTCAGAACAGTTTGAGCAAGCCCAGACAGCTCTAATCAAGGTGAACAGGGAAGACCTGGAATCCCATGGCAGAAACCATGGCAATATGGCTTGCAGGGTAAGGACACAGGTCTTGTATCTCTTCACCGTCTTTATAAGGGCTTCCACAACACTGGGTCAGCAGAGGAATCAAGAAGACCAGAGCCTTGGACTGCTTACCTTTGCTTTCACTACCCAGGAGGCAATGACTGGAGTCATGGACAGTACTTGCAAAAAGAAAGCATTCTGCAGCCCACACAGGTCCACTCACCTGGAGATGTGATGGTTCCTTCAGTACTACAGCCCCTTCCTGCTCTTCAAACTCCAAGTCTGTCTCGGTGTCATTCTGGGACCTATACTCCTCACTATCCGTTTCCAATTCTGATGGCTATGGGAGGAAAGAGTCTGTGAGAAGGAATGTACAGACCTCATCCTGGGAGCAGGAAGGAGGAGACTACACTGAACAGGAACAACTGGCCCGAATGCTCTTTGCAGGAATGCTTATCAAAAGCAAGAATCAACCATGTCTGTGATATGGTGCAAACATGGTACCCACATCTTCACACACTGAAGATGTGATGTTCAAGTAACTGTCACATAACCTACAGTCCCCAGGGCGTAGGGCAGGAGACTTTATAGCCCTCTGCACAGCAGCTTAGCACAAGCACCTTTGCAGGCCTGTGCAGTGACACTCCCAGTCTACAAAGGCCAAACACTTATCCAGCTCCTCCAGCCCTGAGCACAGGCAGATCTGTTCAGCACCAGAACTTCATACCTCGTATGTGACATCTTCAGAGTCATCTTCTAGCAAGTCCTTCTCTAGCACAACCACCCAGGATTCCTGTTCTTCCAAAGCTACATCATCCCTCTTCCTCTTATTTGCTTTGTTAGATGGATTGATTGGAGTTTCTCGGATTTCTGCAAAGAATCATAGGAGGCATGATCAAAAATAGAGTAAACATGTTTGTTTCATCACTTTCCACCAAACACAAACTCTCGACTCAACACGTTTTGATATCATACTTGGTGCCCCAGCAAGCGTGCTTTCTTACCCTTGGACATGTTGCTTTGGCCCCACTCTGCTGGCAGATAGCCCAGGATGTTCTGGAACCTGGTGGGGATGATGGAAGACAGGAGGCGTGATAGTTTCCCTCGGCGTTTCTTAGCAAGCCATCCAGGCCTGTTGGGAGACTGCGTGGGCTGAATCTTGCTGACAATAATCTCCACAGGGACCGCAAATCCAACCCAGACTGACACGTTTTGAATGACCTTCAGCTGCAAATGAGAGAAATGCATTAGGTAACGACAGACCTTCCAAGCTAGTTAAATTCCTTAATGAAACCCTTACAATCTGCTCTTACAGTGCACTGCTGAGATTAGAATCGGCTTTGGCCACAAATAACAGAAATTATCTGACTCTACCTTGTCCCCAGAGATCTCCAAATGAGGATAAAAAACGGAGGATGAGCAACACTACCTGTAGAGTAGGATAAGGTGGGGCAAAAGGAACAGACCAAAAGAGCAAAGAGGATGAAACAGCAGAGAGAAGGGAAAAGAGCCGGCAGCCTCAGGATTTGATCCTCCTTTCACCTTCACCTCCCCATCAGCAGAAACATCACGTACCAGGTTCTGCACAAAACTCAGCTGAAGAACACGGCATAAGAGCCTGCTGAGGAGAGAGGGGGGCTCTTTATGGATAACTCGTTGCCCCTAAATATAAAGGGAGAAAGATCAGACATCCTCCACAGCAATTTCAATATTACCCACAGCAAAAACCCATCCCTGCAGCACCTGGAGGAGCTCTGCCTGCCCTGGGCTGGCACATAGCACACTAGACCTTGTTCGCTGCTCCATGAAGCCAAACACACTAAACTGGAAGGAAAGCTGCCTTTCCCCACAGTGTGCCCATCATGGTAAATGTAGGCTCTTGCCCAGCTGTTCCCCATCGCACTGACGACCTGCAGGCCCCACTAATCAGCTGTGTAGCCTAGTGCCCTCTAATGAGGAGCTCCTCTAGCAAGAGTCCTGCTCATGACAGTTGTTGGCAGATTCTTCTTGGCATCTCGTTTTGGGGGAGAGATGGACACGAATTAGGGGCTTATTTCCTCTGACTTTGGAGTGAGTGTCTCCTGCTGGGAGTTTTGGGCTGTACTACCAAGATGCTGACCAGAGTCACCTTACCCTACCCCGTGCTGACAGACATAAATGCAAAGCAGAGGGTGATGAGATGCCAGCAGCAGCTTTTCAGATGTGCAGCAGAGTTCTGTGTGTCTAGATGCTGGTACGGTTTAAAAAATGTGGTACTTGATTGCCTATTGCAAAGGGGAATCCAAAAGCCTCCTTCCAGCTAGACCCTTGAGCACCACTTCTACCAGCCCAATGTCCCCCAAAAGGGGCCTGAACTGCAAACTCCTTATTCTGCACATCATGGCCACTGCGACTGATGCTCGGGGTGCTTCTCTGCTGTGCCTGGAGCACTGGGGGCTGCAGTGACAGAGCCGTGCAGGTAACCTGCCCCTCTGAACCCCCCAGTGATGGAAAAAGGAGGGCTCCAGGTGAGGACAGGCCCCTCAGCATCCCTCCTCATCCTGCCTATGCCCTCCCCTTGCTCCCAGGCTGGGAGGAAGCTGGGGCTGGGATTTATTTTAGTCAATAATGATGAAAGGAAGAGGGTAAACCGGATCCTTTGAAACTTCAGCCTGATTCAATTAGGCAGCTCTTACGCCGGCATGAAACGTGCACGCTCACACATGCAGAGCCCCCTTCACAAACAGGGGCATCTGGTCCCGCAGCAGCGTTTCCAGAGACCGCTCTGCAGCAGAGCCTTCGCAGGGCAGAAGCGCCAAGGTTTTAACCCCGTGCAGGCTGTGCCCTCTCTGCCACACACCTGAAGGCCCCACTGAGCATCCTCCTCCTCAGCCCTGTCCCATGCGGATGGTTTGTCCAGCTGACCTACAGCACGCAGCAAAACAGCGATGCTGCCTTGTGCTTGGGCCACACTGGCCATGGCAATACACGGCTACGTGTCACATGTCTGTTCGGATGGATTCTCATCTCATGGTATTTCTACCGAGCAGATAGTTTGGGACCAGAGATGGGCACTTCTGAGTGTCACTTTATCATCTTCTGCTTCCACCCTGCTGCAACCACCAGCATGGCATGACAGCAGGCCTGGTCCCTGGGGTGAAGGGTGCAGAGCCGGGATAAGAGGGTGCACACCCGCCTGCTTGTGGCAGGTTGCAACAGGCCAATGTGCATTACTGCAAGGCCAGCTAGACGGTCCTTGGAGTCACACAGGGCACTGCACAGAAACGGAGCCATTTTACATCCCTGCAGAGTCTCCAGGGCAGGAAAAGTTGTAAAGCAGCCTTTATCCATCTGCCAACAGAGGAGACTTCGTTAGCAAGGTCTGATTGCCTGGGCCTGGGCCTCGGTGATCCAACTCTGCGGCTTTGCTGCTGCCCAGCTGCGAGAGCGGAACAGACAAAGCCCTCTCTGATTCACGCAGGGCTAAGAGAGCAGCTCTCACGTTCCCTGCGCAGGGTCCTTGTGGTCACAGCCACGCAGAGAGGCCTCTCTGGGGAAGTTGCCTGGGGCAGACCCGGGGACGCTGGTGACGGATCCTTACCTGCAATCGGAGCCTCCCCCGGCAGAGACAGGAGCACAACGAGCCAGTGAGAAACAAGAACGAGCAAAGCCCCAGCAACAGCACAGACAGGAGAGTCTAGGGGGCTAAGGCTGTTGAAAATGTGGATTCATCTCAATAACCATTCTGACTGAGATGGAGATCTCCTATCTCACTGATGGGAGATTTATTAGATGAAGGTAAGTGAAGGGAGGTGGAGGGAAGGGAAGGCAGAGGCAAAAGAAGAGGAGAAGAGATGGGAAGCTGCACAGTGATTTTTTCTTGTTCTCTGCTTTCTTGCTCTGTTCTACCTGATGCCCACAGACGGATGACTCATCCCAGGAAAGGCCAACGCTGTCTCCATGTGTTCTTCTCTCCTCCATGAGCTGCTCCTTCTCTGCCCCGGGCTCTGCAACCCCAAAGTCAGGCAGCTCTTTCCATTCTTTGCATCTTCAAAGTGTCCCCTCTCCTCGCCTCCACGGCTCTTTTCTCATGGGTGACAGGAGCCTGGGGGCACTAGTGGCCCTGCGTTTGAGAGGGAGGGCAGGAGCAGAGCTTGGGGACAAGCGTCTCCTCCTGCGTCCCTCTTCATTCGCCTCCCCTTTGTCCGACGGGTGATGAATGGCGGGATTCGGACGGAGCAGATGCAGCGAGCTGGCTGCAGTCGTCACGGAGCGTCACCGGGCACAGAGCAATCAGGGCTGAGTGCAGAGCATAAATAGGAGTTGCTGCTGCCGGGAGTCCCGCGGGAGCCGCTCGCCCGGCCGGCACAGCGGCACTCATCGGTCCGGACATGGCGCAAGGGGAGGGGAGGCCCTGCTCCCGCTCGCGCCAGCACCCGCGCTCCAGGGATGTATTCCATTACGTGCTGACCCCCGACAGCATCCCGCGGTTTATCGTGCCCTCTCTGGAGCGCCGCACACAGCCCCGCCGCCCCGGCGAGGAGAAGGGGCCGCCAGTGGGGAGAGCCTGGAGGAGCCGCTCGGAGCCCATCGTGGAGAGGGCGCTCGGCCGGCCCGGCTCTGTCCTGTCCTGCTCTAGCGCCGAGCTCGCTGCCACCGTGGAGGCCACCCCAGACCCCGTCGCCCGGGCAGCCCTGTCCCTGCCGCATCTCCCCAAGGTCACCACCCCGTATGGTTTTGTCAGCCTGGGTGAGAGCCCGCAGGTCACCTGGGAAGAAGCCTTGTTTTTCCACTCGGACCCCGGTTCCGCTCTGTGTCCCGCTGCGAGGACACGTCCCGCCTCCCAGGAGAAGCCTGCGAGCTGCAGACATCCCGAGCTGCCTGCCGCCGGCGGAGATGGCTGCTCCGAGATGGGTGGAGGCCCGAGAGACCGTGAGCAGACAGGTCCCCGTGCCATCCGCCACCAGGATGGCAAAGGGAGCCCGGAGCCAAGAGGGCTTCCCGTGCCCGGGAGACATGCCAGCCCGCTAAGAGATATCCAGATAATAGAGGTGGTGGAAAGCAAGGAGGCAGAGAAGAGCGAGAGGAAGCAGCAGACTCGGCTCCCGGAGGCGGCCCGTCAGAGGAGCAGCTCCAGCCTGCAGAAACCCAGACAGAACTTGCTGCAGCAGACCCTCAAGAGGCCCTTCACCAACCTGTGGCAGCTCAAGCCTACGGATTTCACTTTCCATTGATCTGACAAGGATGCTGCCCAAGGACCTGGGGGAAGAGGGACTTTTTTTTTTCAAATGCTTGGTCTGTCAGGCACCCAGGCACAAGCACAGGGGCATTAGATGAGAAACATTAAACCGGCATTGCCCTGTGGCATGAGATGCTGCAGGGTGGACCATTGACCTCTGCTTTGGCGGTGGCAGCAGGAGGGACGGGGTGCGGGCTCTGCACAGCCCCCAACGCCCCCGAGGCCGTGTGGGGCGGGCTGGGGGAGATGAAGCCTTGCAGGTTTGTAGCCGTGCAGCGCAGGAATAAAAGCAGCACCATTTCCACTGCAGAACGCACCTCTCCTTTCTTTCTTGGCTATCCCAGCGGTCACGTATCAATAGAGTATTCTGATGGCAGTCAAAACTCTCCTGAATTATATGCATCTTTTCGCTCTAACACTTGCTTTGATCCTATCCCCAATCTCAGCGTGTCCTGATGCTTATTTTGTTACTGTCTGAGATCTCTGATTGAGAGAAGGTTCTTGATGGGCTGAAAATGCTGAAAAACAGAGCAAGAGACAGTCGGCATCCCTCGACAAAACTGCAGCAGGCTGTGAGGGAAGAGCAATTATCACATTCGTTTCAGAGTTGGTTTCCAGCTCTGGGGCTGTGCTGGGGGATATCTGCAGGTGTTGGGACCCCTATCCCAGCCTGTCCACACGAGATGGGATTCCTGTTCTCAGGGGACAGCAGCTTTCCAAAAATAGGTGCTCTGCAGCCAACCCACAGGGTACAATCAGCAGCTGCTCTTAAACAGCTGCAGTAAAGCAGATTTCACATTACAGGTCTCACAAATTACTTTTTGTGTCTGTGTTCTTTTTTTATTGAGAAGGAAAACTGCAATGCCAGAATCAAAGCACTAGCGGCAAGCAATGTTTTGGGGCTAATGGAGCGGAGCCTCCTGGGTCAGCAGCACTGGACTGGTGCCACATTCATTTCAGGGCTTTTAATTCTCTGTATGGATCCCTTGAGAGCTGGAATTTGGAAATCTGGTCCAGATCCAGGCATGCAGCTGGAGTACGGCCAGTTTGGTCATACTGAAAATCACACAGGTAGACTCAGGAGAGGCCACCAGAGATCCCTGCAATAAATCTCCAGGGGCAGAGAGCAATCAGGTTTTGCAACAGGACCATTAAATTGGGAGGTAACAAATCCTTTGATTCCCATCTCTGCTAGGTTGGCCATGTTACCTGGACCATGTCCTGTCCTACCTCGGTGCCTCAGTTTCCCCCATCTCTTCAGTCTGGTTAGGCAAAGAGCTCTTTGCAGGAACTGACTCCAAGGAAGGATCTTGCACTGTGTGCATACGAGTCCTGCCACGCAATAAGGACCAATAAGGGAACAAGCTCTAAGAGCAGAGTGATCTCCACTCTCCTCCAGACTATCCTAGCGCTAGTAGCCACAAAACTTTAGAGATTTGCATTGGTATGAAATGGTTCTGGGCCTTAGACAATCACAAGGATGAGTGATTACCCACTCATAATGCCACTTACCATGGTTTTAGCTGTGCTAGCAAAGCTGGGCTGTAAAGAGGTGGAAGTAGAAAAGTAACCAGGTAAAATCATGCCGCCAGGCTCCTAAAATCAGTGGTCACATTGGAACTGCAGCCTGGCATCCTCCAGTAGATAAGGGAGCAGCGTGGCTGCAAGCTGAGAGAGAAGTGGACACGGTGGTTAAGCTAGATCCTAAGGACTGTCTCCTTTAGCAGCCTTCCAAAGCCGTGGCCAAAACGTCTGAGCCGTGCCAAGGCCGTGTCCCTGCTCCACTGCTGGAAAGCACCATGACTTGCGGAAGGCCAGTTGAGCCTTGCAGGGCTGCAAAGCCCCGAGAAGCTCCACGTCACGCCGCCAGCACTGGTTTTGCAGTCCAAAGGCCTGAGGACACGAGGTCTCACCAGCATTCACTTTGCACCACAACAACGGGCTGAACACGGATGAAGCGCGCAAAGCAGAAGCAGCAGAAGCGCATTACCCAACCTCAGCTGCTGCTACCCTCACGTCCAGCAGATCAATAAACTGCAGCTGGTAACAAAACCAGCGTTTGCCTTGCCTCCCTTTGTGTTCATCCCCAGCCAAGAAGCTTCAAATGCCGGAGGAGGCGGAGGCTGATTGCTTCAGACAGGCCGACGGCTGCCGCGGGCTGACGTGCGGAAACCGCTGAGACGAGGCAACGCGGAGGGAACCCCGGGCCGGCCGCGCCAGCAGAAATCAGCTGGAGCGGGACAGGGCTGCTGACCCCATCGCTGCCGTGTCACCGAGCGCGGCGAGGAGGGCAGCAGAAAGCCACCGGTTGCAGAGGAAAGGCGGCAGCAGCGCAGGACGGGCGCTTGTGCTGCTGACGATGGCAGAGCTGGGACTGCTGCTGCAGGGAGGCCCCAGTCTCTGTGTGCGGTGCTGTACGAGCATAGAGAGGTAGCCAGAACAGAACAGGGATCAGGCTCACAGCTCGTCACAGCCTCTGTCCAGGTCCCTCAGGAATGAGACCCCTTGATTGCCCACAACCTGCAGAGCAGGAGCACGGGAGGGCTGGAGGAAGCAGAGCAAAGCGAGGAGGAGGCATCGCATGCCCGCTGTCCAACCAGACCTCTGGGCTGGAAAAACTGTAGGCAGCTGGTTTGCAGATGTGGGACCTCTATCTGAGCTACATCCGAACCCCGCTGGGTTCAAAGCCCTCAGCAGACGCTCTCAGCTGCTGGATTTATCCCTCTCTGAACTTAAATGGTCACTTAGAGGACCAGCAAATGTGACTACCGCAGATGCCTGCACCGTAAAAACCGACTAATGCTCCCCAGACCCCAAGCTCTCATCTTCTATCCCAGCTCCTTCTGCACATGGGCAACTGCATGACAAACTACCGCTACGGAATTTTAAACCAGTACCGCTTTCCACACCAAAAGCCTTGAGTCAGGTTATTTTTAAAAGCCACAAGGTTCACGTTTGTATCTTCTTTGAGCTAATTGCTTTAAAATAAAAAAAAGCAGCAGCAAGATTCATTATGTTACTTTAATTGCCCCTAGGGCTGGGTGTATTGTGCGAGCGAATTTAATTTACCTAGAAGATGATTTTCCGTGGGGAATAAGAGAGAAGTGAGAAAACGTGCTGTGTGCTATTTTATTTTTGAACACAACAGTTCTTTGAGAAAGCCCTTAGAGTAAGGGACCAGGTCGCTGCAAAGAGCTGCGCTTGGCAGCAGCAGAAACGAAGCCGCTTGTGTGGGATCTTTGTGTGTTCACGCAGCCTCTCCGCTGTGTTGCTGGTGCAAATACAGCAGCGAGTATCTGCTCACCCTAGGGCCTGGAAAATCCTTTCCTGGATGCACAGGAATGGACGGCACAGAGTGTGAAATGCCTCTGTTCTCATGAGCTTTGTTCAGGTGCTCTCAATGCGAGTCCTACACAGGAGCATTGTGCTCCTCTTCTACCAGCAATGCTTGACGGGCTGTGGAGAGCTCAGCCAGGCCATCAGCACACCCTAAAGAAGTCAATATTTCAGAAAAACTGTGGCACAGAAAGTTCTTTGGCTGACCCAGACCAGCACAACAGAGCTAGTCCTGCCTTGTCGCTGAGCACACTGAGCACAACTACTGACTGATTTCCTAAGCCACGCTAGGCGTTACGCCTCTGTACGCCCGGCTCTGCCGCCCTTGGAAGTTTCCCTTTGCACGCTCTGATTTACTTCCGAACGGTCCATTCCCACCATGAGCAGCCACCCCTGCCCCAAGCCATCTGCCCAGATGCACCCTCGTGTGCAGGAACAAGGAAACGACATAAATTCCATTCCTGAACAGCACCTAGCAGAGTATGTTAAAGCTGGGCTTGCTACCTGCTAGACCAACGGGAAGGTTTTGTAGTTCTTTTTGCCGCTGAAGGGTTTCACCTGGCTTTGAGACAGAACAGAAGGAGTTTTGAAACGAGGAACCCAATTACAAGAGCAAAGTCTAGGTGTGAAGAGCGCCGGGTGCATGCCGCCTCGTGAAAACCCAGGCAGAAGCGCGATCTTCTCTTCTCGCCTTGTCTCCGCTCTCTCACTGCTCAAGTCTCTGATGGAAACTCATCACTCTCCTTCTCTTCGTGCCTTCGCTTCTCTCCCCCTATCACTTTCACCGCAGCAATTTGGGGGCCATCTGCATGGCAGGCTGTGTCGCACTTTTGCATTGTGCTGTTGTAGCGCGCTTTCAAAGCAGGAGTCTCAGATTTCCTGATAAGATTCTATTCTGGGAAATACATTTCAGCAAGACCAACTGGGGCTGATGGAGATTTAATCACTCTGTACTTCAGAAAAAGTAATGATAAGGTAATAAAATCTGGGTATTTATGGCCCTCCCTATTGTTCTGTTCTGAACGGCGCAGAGCGGGGACAGCGGGAATGTGCAGTGCGTATGGAGGGATATTTTTTCCTGCCTCTGAAAAGCGGAACAAAGGAAGACTGAGGATGGGCTGAGATGTGCAGAAGTGCCCAGACACGCAGCCCTCCAAGTGAAATGGCAGAAGAGAGGAATATGATGAGTGGGAAGTCTTGGCAAAAACTTGTGAAAACGGAGAGCTGCGTAAGTGCAAATGTCAGAAGTACTCAGGGTTTCGAGGGCTTGAGAAAGAGGAGCCCAGGGAGGAGGAAGTGTACGTTGTGACTAACACAAGGGAAGGCAATGTCAAAAGCAGTAGTTGTCATCGACCCACGACTGGAATCAACTTCTGAGCCAGATGCAGATCTCGCCCATGGAGGAAGCCCATCTCGTCTAGGGGGTCTGTGGTAGTAACTGTGGAGCTATGGAAACAACTTGCTAATTAAATCTCTCTTTTCCCCAATCTCCCTAGCAGCCAGATTGCAACGCGACTAGCGAAATTGGATGTGCTGATGTGAGGCTGGAGCAAACTAATAAACCGCTGGTTTGTTCGGGAAAGATAATTTTGCATTGTGCCTTTATTTCTAGCTACATGCGGTCCCTTTGAGAGCAAGCCCACTTAACTGAGCTGAGTCACACGGACATGCAAAGCGCTGCTTAACCCTTGGCTCGGCTGAGGCAATGCCGCGATTTGGAGGTATAAAGATGCTGTGCTGGAGGATCCAGGAGGGTGAGGGAAACACCGGGGAACTGAACAAAAACCATAAATCCATGAGAGCTTCTGTAGCAGGAACCTAGGTGCACCGCAAGACTCTCCAGCCACCTGGTAGCTTCAAGCTCATCCACGTTTATGTATGTGAACTTCAGGGATGAGCCTACAGTAACAGTGAGGGCTAACAACCCAGCCCCCTGACCCTCCACCAAACGTGCTCAGGTCTGTTTGGAGCCACCCTGCAGCACCAAAGCATCATTCCTGTTCCTTGCTTGCCCCTTCTTTGCTTGTGGAAAACAACAGGGACGGGACCTTAGTTTATTTCCTGGTTTAAAAACAGTTTCTGCTCTATCCAGAGACATCAGCTACCATCATTACTGACGTTTCTTGGCCTCCATTGGAAGGCTTTTCAGTCTGCCCTCCCCTCTGTACATCCCCCATCTCCACGCTCAAGCCTGGCACGCGTCCCAGATCCATTGATATTTTATTTCCTCTCAGCAGCTCTATCACCATCTGGGCTGCAAAAGGGCGGGTGGCCACAGAGGCCCCTTTTGGGCATCTCCTGCTGTGCAGCTCCAGTCCTCAACTGCTTATGCACCTGCATGCCCCCGAGGAGGAGGAAGGGGCCTGCCTCCATGTCGCTCTTTAGAGAACTGGATGAGGGAAGCAAACCCCTGCTCAGCCTTGAGAATATGCTTGACACATCTGCTTTCAGCAGAAGCGAGGAGCTATGCTCCTTTTGACCTCCACTTCCATCATTGCTTCACAAACAAATCTGTTAATGACACAGCTGTCAGGCAGCTCTCCTGTTCTTCTTCCTCTTCCCTTGTTTTGGCTCTGTCACCTTACAGCTCCGCTCTCTGGAATTTTCCAGAGAGGTAAATTCCTGCAGTCCTGGAGGAGTCTCTAAACCTGACAGCGCAATAAGAACCTGCTGGAGGCGACCAAACTCATCATATTTCTTTGAGGACTACGCTCCTCTCGCTCGCCTGTTCTGTGGGAATTTGCAGGCTGCTTTGCAGCCTCCTGCCAGTAAGCGAGACACGTGAAGAAAAACAACAACCCACAACTATTCCAGTCAAATGTGCTTAAACGTCTGAGATTGACGCATTATTTAAGAATGGTTTAATCCAAGCTTTTGTTAGAGAGGCATGGTGATGAGGACACAGCTGCAGATACTATACATAAATAATAAGTCCCATTGATTTTAATGGGGTGATTCACTGGCTTGATTCACTGGCTTCAGATGAAGCACCTGCTTATTTAATCTGTGGGATCATGGCCAGCGAATGCAGCATCTTGCAAGATCTGGCCCTGAAATACCATAACTAGCTTCAGTCAATGAAGGGAAGTCCAGCCCTTCTAGTAGCAAGGGTTTTGAGATTATGCTGAGGGTTTTATTACTATTATTCTAGACAAGGTGCCTGACAGAGAAGAGGGTGATTAATATTTAGGGAATAAATCCACAGGTAATGGTCCTCATGAGCCTGGGGGACTGGGATATGGACGCTGGGTGGAACTGCTGATTTCCAAGCTGCACATCAGACACGGCAGGAACAACTTTTCATGGTGGCCCTAGAAATAAAAATCTGACTGTCCACACAGCTCATCGGCTCCGTTACAGGGACCACGATTCTAAAGCCCAAGTGCCATCTGCAGGGTCCTGCCATCAGCAGGTTGACGGTGTGGTCTCTGTGGACTGCACCCACCTTGCACCCAAGGGTGCCAAACTCTCTCGCACCCATGCAACCGGAGCACAAATGTGCATTCAGAATATGCTATAAAAGCACAGCAACTTGCAGCCAAGCACCAGGTCCCCCCTGTGCAGCCAGGCAGGAGAGCCCACCTTACTCTGGCCTGGGCCCCCCGGCAGAGAGACACCACAAGGCAAATGCTTCCCTCTGAGCAAGACTACCACGACACCCAGATGGGTGCAAAATCAGGGTGCTGTGCTCCCTCTGCCTCCAGACACCTACAATCCCCCCCGCCCCGTCTCTTGGGATGGGACGTTGCAGCCCCCAATGCCTTGTTCAACTTTGGCTGCCGCTCTGCAGCATTTGGTGCCCTCCTCCGGCTCTCTGCTGCACTGTTTGCTCTCAGAGCCAACTTGCTGCAGACGCTGCCCAGTACTCACACACTGTAAGTGCAGGCAAGTGAGAAAAGTCGACCCTTGCTCTACACTTAAATATTTGTGGGGTTTTTTCCAGTCCTGATGAGCACCTCATGATCTTTGAGATCATCTCTCCAGGTAATTTCTTTCTCCTCTAACCTTGCTTTCTTAGTATATATATATATTTTCATATGTATTCATTTACTTTTCCTCTCTCTGTCTCAGTTTATCCCCAGCCTTAGCTAAGATCAGCTTTTTTTTTGATTTAGAAATTTGTTTTTTGAGAAACAACCTCATAACACTTCTCCTATGGGTGCTGCCTAGGAGCAGTTGGGAGCCCCACTTCTCCCCATCACACTCACTCCAACAGACCACGTTACCCTCGCAGATGAGCGGAGGAGCACAAGCGATTCCTGAGCGATGAGGAGGATCCATTCCACCCAGTGCTCGGCACTGGCCCTGGTGCTCGAGGAAGCTGAGGGCTGTATTCGGCTCTTGCACTGACTTCAAAACAGGGCATGAGCGTTTGCAATCAGCTCTATCAGCATCTTTGGCTCCAGGGAGATGGCTATATGAAACCTCACACTTCCTTCGAGCTTGCATGCTTCACCTTCTCGGCAAGATTGATTTTAATTAATACAGCTGGGGAAGAAAATCCCCAATGTCTGAGTTTTCCTATAATTGCCCATGATGGGATTACCTGTTCCATCTACTGCAGCCATTTTTTATTATCCTTCACAAGAGACAGAATATGGATTTTAGGGAACTGTTTCTTCCTAATTTGGTCATTCCTAACACGTTTCCAAATTGTTTGTAGTTTTGGCTGGTTTTTGATTTGATTTAGATTGATTTGGATTTTGGTTTCATCATGAGGATGCAGGGAATAAGAACAGCCAGTCCTTTTAATACAGTCATAAAATACTTCATGTTCTCGCGCTGAGGGCACGAAACACCACCATAAGAAAACAGCGTGTTGTTCCTCGGTGCTTTGTCAAAACCTACGTGCTGACCCACATAAAAGGAACCAGGCAGAAATACTAGGCTTGGAAAGGGAACCAATTTTTGGCTGTCAAATATGCAGACCCTGCATTCGCAGGTGCATTTCATTGTCAGATTAAGCAATGCTCTTCCACACTGCTGCTGAATCTACCACACAAAATCCCAGCCTGTGCTCCTGGGATCCATAAAAGCTTTCTGCCGTGATGGAAAAGGACAATTCCACTCTCAGCTAGACAGTTCCCAACACAGCGAGCTCCTGTGGGAATAGAATTGATCCCTCATACACACAAGTTTAGTGAGTGAGAGCAAAGTTTTGCAATTTTCTTTAAGCACAATATGACAATGTGGTTTTACATTATTCATTGGATAGTCCTGACAGTATGTTCCACATAGGAGATTAATCTATACTATGCTTTAAAATCCTGAGTCTGCCTGTGCAAGAAGAATAATAATTAGACTACTGCAAATGTTAAAAAAAGAAATGTCGTAACAGTAATTAAACCTATTTATCTTTCAAAGTTAGAGCAGTTAACGTCCCAGGAACAGGTATCATAGGACAATGGTATGTTTGTTTTTCAAATGATTTTTGTGAATTTAAGGACCTACCCTTTCCAAACTGCATGACAGAAGAAGAGGTGGCATACAAAGGTGGAAAAAGTCTGAGTATTGCACCAAATGTGCTCTCAGAAATGAGGCAGCATACATTAATTTAAATTAAATCTTAGTGTCATTACTAAAATTTAAAGGAATAGTGAGACTCCATTGGGGCCCGGGCTGTGTTTAGCTGCACACTACACCACATAGAGTGTAATGCAATGACAGTCCATTCCAGTAGGAAACTACAATCCTTCTGCCCTACCAGAGAGAGTTCTTCCCTTTGTCAGCCAGCTCAACAGTGACAACCTTGTGCCATCTGGTGACTGTGAGGGGGACCCAAACACTTCACTATTAGGATGACTGTGGTCAAGAAGATCCTCTTTCTAGCCCATCAATGGCCTCAGAGTCCAGAGACACCACAGTTTCTAGTCTGATTAAGAGAGGTTGGAAGGACATATAGCCAACAACACTGGACTTAAAGAGCCTGAGTAAGGGTGACCTCCACAGATAGAAGTGCTGACTGATGCAGGACCATGACTGCAAGCTGCCCGCGTTGTCACCTTTTTTGTTCTGCATCCCTAACCTAAAGCTCACAGCGCCCAGGGGAAGGCCAGGCAAGAGGCAAGTCAGCAAATGAAGCGGGCCGGCGTTGTTCCCTTTGTGCCAAGTTCTCCACTCAGCCTTTTTTTAAGGACAAAAGTCTTGGCGAGATGCAAAGCGTTGCACTCATAGCTCCTTCTAAAACACAGCTGTGGCCTGGACTTGACTGGAGGCTTGCTGAGGAAGGAGGTAGGAGAGAGGGTCTGGAAAGGAAAAGAGGAGGCAAAATATAGAGAACAGAAGTAGGAAAGCCATGCAGGGTCACTTGAGGGATGAACAACGATGGCTGAAGACCCAGGTGCTAAGCAAGAGTGAAAACTGCTGTCTGAAGTAGTAGGTTGAATTAGAGAATGAGGATAGGACACATTTGATATGAAAAAGGTGTTAGAAGCATTAGTCTTGGTTAAGTAGTAAGTATAATGTTAGTCTGGAGGGACCCTGAGGGATGATAAAGGATGGAAATTCAGGCATTGGTTGTAGTTGTGGCAGCTGATCAATGTCTTTAGGTAAAAGGGGTTAGGACAGAGTCTGCTGAGTGGACCAGGACCAGGTCTATGAAACTGGTGTGCAATGAGCCCTGCTCTGACTAAGAATTCTCAGAAAATGAAACTCAGCAACCAAATCCACTGCATTTACACCTGTCTAGTGTTCCTCCGTGCACAAAACGCACCTGCTGGTTAAACAGCAGCTCGTGAGAGACGGGAAGGAGTCTGCTCTGGATGTGAACAGAGGGATTTGGCTCGTGTCCCTAGCCCGGCTCGTGACAGGAGATCACACAGACCACCCCACTGGATACACAGAGCCGGCCTCGCCACCACCCGAGCGCCCGCACTAGGCAGGCGGCCAACAGCTGACCTGGCTGGCAAACACACAGTGTGCCGTGCGGGCATGGAAGCGAGGGGCTGCAAAACAAGGCACATACAACTGCCACAGAGCTCCGATTTATCTGCTGTTATTTACTCAGGGTGTCAATCCTCTAGTCTCAACAATAACTCTGTTTTCCTATCTCCAAGTCCCTAATCATTATGGAGTGCCTGGAAACAACATGTCTTTACACGTGCAAAACCGCAGTAAGATTTTAACAGATTTTATCCAAGTTCTCCGATTTCTATTACACACACTGATAAGGTTCTTCTTTCCTGTCCAGGCTATATATATATATATATATATTTATATGTATATATTTTTTTCTTTTTTTTTTCTGAAATAATCATTTCATCTGTCCCAGCAGTATCACCTTTTGAAGATGAGCTTTGTCGTTTGTTATGCTGCTAAACTACACACTGATCAAGTACCAAATTCCTGTCTTGAAATTAGAACCATGAGAAAATGTAGCAGCTATCAAGCAGGCTGTCAAAATCCATCTGGATGTTTTGGGCTTAAACTCCTTCAAGCCTTTCATATATGAACTTTGTTCCTAAAAAGAGACCTTCTTGGCTCTGTATTGTAAGAATATCTTGGGAAACGCATCCCGCGCCTATTGCATTGTTAGCATAAATAAGAGGCAGATCATTGAAAGATTCTGGATGAATCTAATGCTTCAAAGGAAGCACAGCTCTGTCTAGATGCAGATGAGCAGTATCACCCCTTGATGCACCACTGTATTGTCAAAAGATACAACAGATACTTTCCTGGATGCTGAAGTCCTGGTCCTTGTCCTTGCTGATCCTAGCTAGGAGATTCAGGGTGCTGGAACTGCAAAAGCAACCCTGCTGATAAGGAGGGATAGGGTTGGTAGGCAGTGAAATTTTTCCAGGGCTTACTTTGATAATGAGGATTTTTACATTCTGGCCAGGCTGTAGCTTGGCTTGGTTTGCAGCAGAGAAATGTGCAGTGAGAAGGGGGCAAAGGAAAAGGCACGTGTGCAGTACGAGGCAATCGTAACAACAGACGAAGCAGCAGCTGCTCTTCTTCTCCCACCACTAAAGCTGCATATGTTTTGCAGTATTTATCAGCAGGGAGTTATACGGCCAAGAGGGACACTATTTGTCAGGACAGAGGAAGAGCATGGAGACATCTCCAAGCCTATTGCACAAGACCGGCTCCCATGGCTGTAAATCACCTATTTTCAAAACTGCTTGAAGTTATGACGTTAATCTAAATACAAACCTACTTCACCGCAGAATTTCCCAAGCCCTGGGCTCTGTGCTATGATACTGCGGTCTAAACAAACTTCCTGTCTGCTTCAATCATTGCGACATTTTCAGTTCTACCTTGGGATGAAGTTCAAGCAAAAGTAGCTGAACTTGGCTCTTTTCTACCGATCAAACCATTCACATCGCTGAAATAAGCTCATTTTTCACATACTCCTCCTGTCAAGCTGGCTTTGGTCTTTACCCTACTTGAACCTGTGCTCAAGACCACATGAAAAATCACGGAAATGGAGAGAAAAGGAATCCATCTATGCAAGGCAGATGCTGAGCTGATAACACAGGTGGGCTTAGGAACCCATCCCTCAAGGTACCAGAAAACAGCTCAGGTCTCATAAGGGCCAAAGGCCATTATTAGTTAAAATCCTCAAGATATGAATTGATAAATAACATCCCAAATTGAAAGCAAAGTTGTATAGAAATCTGTTAGGACCAAGTTCTAAACAGGCTCCCAGTAACAGAGAAATTGAGAAGCAGATGTGGTAATTAATCTAAATATTCCTTGCTGACCTCACAAGATGATTAAATTCACTACAAAAATCACATATAAAGGATGCAATGTTGTCTATATCTGTACCTTTATCAGCTTGACTCAGTACAAATATAAAATTCATCAACTGTGCTGAAAAAAGCTTTTAGAAATACATATAATTCAATTAGACCATCAAAAAGATGATCTAATCATGTCAGCTCAATTATTCAGACTAGGGCATGCTAAAATCTTTAATGTTACCTAACCTGAAAGCCTTCTGCTGTGCCAATCCTTTGATAGTAACACTCAGATAGAAGGAAATTCATTTAGACTTTATTATTGCTTTTCATTTTAACACTAGGTGTTCTAGATTAAAAAAAAAAAAAAGAAAAAACTCTCTTAGTCTGATAATAATCACACAGAGACCGTAGAGCATTTTGCAGAATAAGAACAGATGCAATGTGAACTGTGGCTCCCATAGGTAGGGTATGCACAAAATATTTTAACACTGGACACACAGAACCTGTAAATTTTGCCTGGCTCCTGCGGAGGTGGATTTTGGCAGAAGCCATTTTGTCCTCTTTGGTTTGGCATCACGAGAAATCTAAATAATCAAACCACGATGCCTCTGCGACTCCCCTTTCCTGCTGCTATTGTTCATGTTCAGCTTTGCCCATCCTCACTGCATTCTTGCCTCTTTTGCTGTCAACCGTTCCCGGCAAAACGCAAACTAAAGACGACTGTTTCTCACTGCTTGCTTGTCTGGCCGAACTTTCACCAGGGTCATTGAGAAACCAGCTGGGTGCATAAAGGCGCATTGTATTCTTACCTCTCCCCAGTTCTACAAAAGGACACAAAATCTGACCTTCAGCAAAAGCTTTTTTATTTTTTTTCCCCCCCGGTGCTGTTGTCTCATTCCTGATTCAGCCTACGCCCACATCCTCGGTCCCCTGTCCATCCCGCACACTGTTTTCAGTGGTTAAGGAACTATGCTAACAGCCTGACTCCCATCAGGTACTTGGCTTATAGAGACATTGCACCGAGCGACGTGTCACCACCACAGCGGCTGCCGCACCGTGAACACATCCTCCCTGAAAGCACAAACGTTGGAACGGGTACACGGTAGGGACAAGGATGAGCCTTTCAGCCTTAAGCCTCACCCCTGAAGCCACCCCAAAGATACAGACAGTTTAGCCTTGACCAAACAAAGCTCTAAGCTCTCTTCTTTCGCCATATTCAGCTGCTGCTCTCGGGCAAGCCCCAACGAGATGCAGAGGTGGCCAGATCCGACGAGCGGGGAGCAGAGTCAAGGTGCCAGCTGGCTCTCACGCTATTTATCCTTCTGTTTGCTCGCTTGATCTCGGACAGTTCCAAAAGTCTTTTGCTTTGGCAAAACAAACAAACGGCAAACTACTGCAGGAAGCCCAAAGGGCACAGCACATGGCAACGACGACTTGAGTACTCTGTATACAGACATAAACAGGCTCTATCTGCACAGGCTCATCACACAACACTGGCATTTTTGCTACCCGTATTTTAATCCAGGGATCACGGAAAAGGAAACGGAAACTGCTGAGATATGGATGATATGTCCAGCTCAAAGTCATGTCATTAAATAGCACTGCAGGGAAAAGCTTGCTCATTGATTAGAAATTCTACAAGAGATGATGAGCAAAATGTAGGAAAAAGTACTAAATTTTCAGCATGGAAAGAGATTAACAGCTGTATTTCCCAACAATTTGTGTAAGAGCCAGGATTATTGCATTTATTTAGCGATGACCTGTATAAGAAGCTGAACAGTGGCTATCATAAAATTATGGCTCACAATAAATTATTTTGACGCGAAAGGATTTTAAACAATCCCAGATAGGAAAGGATTTTAAGGAACTTCAGAAGGACAGAACAGATGATCAGCTGGGCTGTAGGTTGGCAGATAAAAGTCATTGCAATAAGGTGCATTTGAGATGAAACAGTTCAAACTACTCCTAACCTTTCTGCATTGCAAATCAACTAAAAGGCCTTGATGTCACAGTTAAGAGTTCATTAAGACACATCTACTCAGTGAAACGTTCTGACCGGAAAAGGAGTAAGACATTAAGACATCTATTTAAATGTGAACTGTATGGAAAGATTAAAATATTATACTGCCATATAGTGCATAAAATGATATCTGCTCATCTTGAGCAGTGTATTCACTCAGTTCTGTTCCCCTCATCTGGAAACTATAAATCAGAAAAGGAGGTTCAAAGAGTGCAAGAAAAAAAGGCAGAGACTTGGATGATTTCCATATGAAAAGAGAATGATTGGACTATCCTACCCTTAGATAAGAGATTAGTAAGAGAAAAAAAATTGAAATTCATTCACTAATGAGTGGGACTGAAAAAGCAAAACTGATCTTCCAATACACTCTGTGCTGTACTGTTAAACAAGTGAAATGACGAAACTGATATATATTCAAACAACCGTGTCATCTGGTCCCATTTTTATGTGTCACCATTAAAATGCAAAGTTTTGATCTAAAAACTCATTAGCTGAATGTAGTAATTTATGTCCAAGCATTTAGTGAGATTCCAGAAAGAGCCATGCTCTGTGTGAGCTGTATTGCATTCAGCTGGCTGGCTAGATGAAGAATGTGCCAGAGAGAGTCGTTGGCCCATCAGAAGGCAGCACCTTACCTCCTGCAAAGGAGTCAAGAACGGGCCCACGGCCTTACTGCTTTCACAGCAGCGCGAGTGGAAGCGGCCAGCAAACGGGCTTTGGGGGTTATTGAACATCTATTTCCAACAGGGACATTCTAATTCATCGAGGAGGGAATGCAAAACACTTAAGCGAGTCTCCTATTGCAAATCACTTTCAAGAATGAGTTGGTATTGAGTACACAGGAGGAACACCGTCCCAACATGGGCACCTGGATACCTGAATTAGACAATATGACAATATCAGCTGTATGCTACTGTTTTGGCTACCAACACCTACCTCTTTTGCTACTGCAGCTATAACCCAAACTTGGGCGCTGGTCCAAGAGTTGCCTCCTCTTCTCACAGATACTTGGAGACAGACAATGCCAATTCTCACATTTGGAAATTGAAAAAAAAAAAAAAAAAAAAAAAAATCTCATGAAAGTTTCATTCATCTGGGAGACTCCCAGAGCATTTCCTGGGATGGAGCTCACACTTCTAATATGCCTCTGAAACTAGGTTCCTGAATAACTTGTTCTCCAACACATTTTCTCTGGGAAACATTCAGAAATGCTTCTGCAATATCCAACCCGCTGAATGTAGGCTGCCATTAGCAACATGTCAGTTCAGCTACCAATGTAACAAGTAAGACGTGTGAATATAATTTCACATGCACATCCTCATTTCGAGCAATTTTAGGTAATTCCCTAACTTCCACCCTCTGGCTTTAAAACCTTGAAGAACAAGCATCACACTTCAAGTCCAGGTGCCACCTTGCAACTGAGAGTAGAACGAGTCACCTATTTGGGAACATGCAAAAAGGACTCTGGGGGAAGTCTGTTGATCACTGGGATCTGCAGAGGACACCGGTGCTGCATGGGGCGCGACCTTGAGGCCAGCTGCAAGATGAAATTATCCTGCAATCCTGCACATGGATCCCCAGGAGTGAGCTCAGGGCCAGGCTGGGCAGTACACTTGAGGGCTGCCCCAAATATGCCCTGCATTTAACAGCAACTCCAGTTCATTGGGTGCACAGGGAGCCAGCTTGGCCACCCCATACATGAGCCAGTTCTGCGTTCCTGCAGTGACAGCATGGCCCCAGCTTCTCCTAGAAATTTCCATTCATCACCTACTTTGAAGGTAGAAGAAATCTGCAAGTGACCGAAATCCAGTCTTCTCTACCTATCGACGTGGACCAGACCTGGACCCCAGGAGTGCCCTGCGACTCAGGTGACCCCCAAAACCAGACACTTAATGGCAAAGTACAAAGAGAAGCACAGAGTTCTAATCTCTCCTTGCAAGTGGGATTGCTTCCAAGCTGCAGGCTAAAGGTAGACATGTAGGCCTTCCCGGAGAAAAAGAGGCTTTGGTAAGTCCCTCTGCTTTGATACGTTTTTCAATGAGGAAACACCCTAACTGTCAGGAGCAAACTGCCCTCTTGAGTATTATCTGGTTCCAATGAAATATCAAGGAACGTGATGGCAGAGGCACGTTGGGCAGCCATGGTGGGATCAAGGTGTGCCTTTCAGCAGAGCTGTTTTTAGGAATGGACAGAAATTCCAGCACCTGGCATGGAAAAGTCTCAGCACACTCCGTGCTTTGTTATCTACCACCCCAGAGCCGCACTTGTCTCACCCAGGGCCTGCAGAGGGTTTACCCAAGGAAATCAAGGCCAAGCCAAACCTGCCCTGTGCTGAAGACACATCCCACATATCTCTGTGGGGATTACATAAGACAGTCTTAAGTGTCATTATACAGACAAAAACTCGTAAGCCCTTAAAAGAAACTCCTTTTTCTGCAAATATCACTATGTTCTTAGATAATCCCTAAGTATTAATATGAAGGATTTTAATCCTCAGAGAGAAACCCACACCTCTGAACCACAAAGCTACATTGACAAGGTGTTTTAAACATTAAACTAAACTTTCCTCCCTCACAGCTTTCTGACCATAAAAAAACCCCACCATATCATAGCTAGGACTACTCTCAAGTCTTTCCAATGAGTAAGGAACAATTCTGAAACCATTTTTTTAATTTAAAGCAATGATGTAGCTCACCTCAGAAAAGCTCGGTGTAAGATCTCCTGAGTTTCTGCAAGCAGCTGGCACAAGGGCTCCCTGCTGACCCTGTAACACGGTCGTGGTGCAGAAATCTCACACCATATCCACCCTGATGAACTTCTCCTAGAGCTGGTAAGACAAATTGAGAAGCAATTAGAAAAAGTACTGACTTTTCATCCTGCAGTATTTTAAGTAGACACAATTTTCACATATTTATATATATTTTTACACATGCAGAGAAGCTTCTGTTACCACTGAATTTTTCAGGAGAAAAGTATATATTTAGCCAAGTCCCCCATAGGCAAGCCTGAGGAGGGAACACAGAAGCGAGTGCTGGAGGTGGGCGATGAAAGAGGAACCCCACCCTGAAGCTCCTTTGGGCAGGTGAATGCCTTATTTCCAGAAATGTGAATAAATAACTTACCTGTAATAATGCAAGGTATAAATTAATTCCACAAAGGAATGCAGATAATTTTTCATCGTCTATCACAGAAGAATGAAAATTGTGTAAGGACATCAAAGTTCTGTCCCTATTTCATCCTTCATTTTTATGCAGAAAAGCCTGGTTAGTGCTAGAAACCAGTCTCACAAACACCATTCATTCTGCCTTTTGTTAAAGCAGTGTGCTAATGCATCCATCTTCTACGGATGAAATCATGTATTTAAATCTTATCTGAGGCTAAATATTTCAGAAGACCAGAATGTCAAAGGTTCGTTCTTGAAGGATTTACAGGGAGCAAAGGAAGGAGAACCAGCAGCTGGAAACGAGGAATATTGGTGGGGACTTCTGCAAGGGACTTGAACCACTTCTGACACCAAAAAGAATGCCTCTTTCTCATGCATAACATTTTCAAAGTTACAAAACCACACTGATGAAATTGTGTATTTAATGTGTTATTAATGAGTTCTGTTATTAGATTTTGCAGATTTCAGAAACAGTCATTCTGAATACCTGGCACTATCCAATCAAAGGTTGAGTTTTATAATGTTTAATGGATTAAGGTTACACCTACGTGCAAACTGAAATGTCTGTTTCCTTGGAAATTCTGAGATTTCAAATGCAATTTTCATTCCAGTGTGGAGTGAAATGTCATATTTAGAAATGCAGTGCAAAATGAAATGCTAAAAAAGTTTTTAAAAGTTGCTTGAAATATTCTGTTGTCATTTTGACAGATTTCTTTTATATTATTATTGTAATTTATTGCATCAAGCGGTAATTTTCATAGCAAAATTTATTGTGAAAGGAAAAATGGAAACGTTCAGTTCTTGTCATTTTTTATATGGAACATGTCAACCTTATTTGCATGCTTGACTTTGCACTCAGAATATAATGGATAAAACCCAGCACATTCCTGGTAAACGCTTAGATTTCAATGGAACATCGTTTTCTGAGAAGAAAAATGTCCTGGGAGAATGAGGCCCAGGTGCACGGTGTCTAACTACGGAGATATTTCTGGCCTAGCCCCACTTGGTCACTCCTGTAATGCTTTGCCTTAGCCAGGGTGACAAATAACCTTTGGCATTCAGTAGGACATACATCGCATCTCACATGTTTAATTACCACCTACTAGGTTTCAGTGCATGAGTCTTTACAGAGTCTTTAAAGCCTAGGCTTTAGCTTAGGCATACGAGCAAAGACTAAACGAGCTGGGTCTGTTTAGCCTGGAGAAGAGAAGATTGAGCAGAGATCTGGTCAATATGTACAAATACCAGAGGGGTGAATGTAGGGAGGAGAGGGCCAAACTCTTCTCAGTGGTGGCCAGTGACAGGACAAGGGGTAATGGGCACAAGTTGAACCCCAGGCAGTTCCATCTGCATGTGAGGAAGAACTTCTTCACTTGTGAGGGTGACAGAGCCCTGGCACAGGCTGCCCAGAGAGGCTGTGGAGGCTCCTGCTCTGGAGATCTTCAAACCCACCTGGATGCCACCTTGTGCCCCGTGCTCTGGTTGTCCCTGCTGGAGCCAGGGTGGGACTAGATGAGCTCTAGAGGTCCCTTCCAACCTCAGCCACTCTATGATTCTAAGGTTTAGCACCCTCAGCAAAGCTGAGGACAGACCTGGACACACCTGCAGAATGAGCCCTTTCTGGCGCTTCACTGCACAGTTTTAAATCCTCCGGGGAGGCTAGAGATGCTCTCATTGTGGTGGCTTGCACTTGTACAAATCCAAAAACCACGCAGGATCACTTTAATACCATATCTTTCCCTACCAACTATGGGCATCACAAGGGTGCTAGAAAACTGCTTCTTCAAATTTGCTGTGGTCCCAGCTTTCTTTTTATGAGCAACAATCCATGCTGTCTTAATTTAACGAGTGGCAAAGACAGTTCATAGAATTACCGACATTTTAATCTCATTTCAGTTTATCAAAAGCACTCTCACTGTTTCTGCTTTACAGCTTCACTGGCCCATACTGTGCAAGACTTACATGTGTTTATGTTATGGTGACAAATCAATGCCACAGCTCAGTTATATATGAACTGCATATCTATATTTTGCAGGCTCTGAATCTGGCACCAGTTTGCTAAATCCTTTTGAGTCTTTCATTCCCATGAATACCTGCCAGCAGTAAAACCCCAAAGCCTATATTCTATTATTGCTGCGCCTTTGCTAAACAAGCAGGCTTAAAAGAAAGGGAAAGGATTTGAGGCCCACAGAATCAAATCTCCCAGCACGGAATCATCTATCAGCACCATCAGAACTATTACTCCTCTGTTCCCTGCTCCTTAGGTGATGCTGTGCTGGAAAGAAGCCATGGCCACACTGACAAGCTCGTCTAAGGGGGGGTAATGAACTTGCCTGTGATCTTCTCAATCAGGCGGAGCAGAAGTGAGCAGCAGATGCCATAAGGGAACACAGTTTCCTCCTCTCCACAGAGCAGTCGTGTGACCTGAGTAGCAGCATTACCCCAGCGTACTTCACCTTGTCTTTATATCCCTAAACATCAGGCTAAATAAAAAGTTAATTTTTCAGTGTGCTTCCTAATGATTACTTCCTTTACGTTGCTAAAGGAGATTTTATAAAGAATGAATGTTATGAGACTTTGAATCACTAATAACGATATTGTTCCCCAAAGCATACAAAGAAATGCACACACTGTCTCCCATGACTCACATTTGGACAAACCCTCATGTTACTGCGTCTCCCTGGGTAATGATAATTATCTGTCGCTCCTAACAAAGTTTATATGTCATTCTTCATCTTTTGTTCTAGGCCACGAGTGATGAGGTTCAAGCAGGGAACCTGGTGCACTGAGGTTATTAATCGTTGCCCTCCTCCACACTTATTCATGGTAACACAACTCAGATGTGCTGCCAGTTTGGCCGCAGCCACCAAGCTCTTGCAGCTGGTGGGTCCCGGTAGCCCCATGCTCTTCCTCATCTCCAAGCTCGCAGGCACCCCTGGGCAGCGGAGCAGAGGGAGCCTAGAGGCACTAGCAAGGCTCTCTGCCCAGAGCAGTTCACCTGCATCTCTAGCTTGCCCCATAATGCTGCTGAACTGGAAAACGAATGAAAGCAGCACCGGATTAGCACGGTTACAGCCCCTTCGATAGCAAACTGCCCCTCCAAGGCATAGCACAGCACCGTGCCACCGGGCCAAAGCCGTTAGACACCTTGTAGTCTCTCTTGCTTTGTCTAAACATGGTTTATATGAATGCAGCATCACACGCGTGGCCATTGAGGCAGGAATATCTAGGCCTGCTGGGAAGATGGAGGTGAGAGGTTGCCCATGACAGTAAGCAGAGTCTGCAAGGAGGTGTAACAGCTTCGAAAACAGGCCACAAACTGCACAGGCTAAAAAGCATTAGGGTAATTGCACCATTTCAATGCTGCTATTACTCTTGATTCCCCGCTATAGGACCAGTGAAAACTGGAACCGCTAATTCACAGTGGATTGTGAATCACAATCAGATTACACAGATTAGAGCTTGTCCTCTCCCTGCAGGGAATATCTCCTGTCACAACAGATAACAGCCCCATGCGGGAAAAGGAATTTGCTGTGACGTCCTCGAGGCTGATTCGGCACGGCTGCACCATTTGCACCCTGGGTGCTTTCCTGGTGAAGGAGCCAGGCACCTGCAGATCCTCCACAGAGCAGCAGGGCTTGCTGGTGCCTTTGCACTTCAGCTCAGGGTGCTAGTGGATCCCTGTCCTTTTTTAAAGGAGCTAGCAACAAGGGAATCCCTCAGGCTCCTTTAATGATAAGAAAGCAAACTTACTTGGTGGCAGAAAAACCTGTATGGAGATAAATTTGTCACCAAAGAGAAAGGCCCTTTGAAAGAATGCAATGCTAGAAATGCAGGTATACAGGATCCACACACCTCCCAGGGCCTGAAACACTTGACCTTCACATTAAGACTTCTCGCCACACCCCAAATGCAGGGGCATCCAGTATAACTTCATGCCTCAGGTGCTATTCTTTCCTCTGTACAATGAACTGAAATGCCTCCCTATCTGCTCTTTCACTGTACTGGCATTTGCCTCTCCAACCATCTGGGCTCCCTTTCATTATTCCCCTGTTAACTATTTGATTGCCAAGGAGAATAAAACAACCTTCAAACCAGAATCGGACCTTGGATTTCAATTCAGAGGTATTGAGGTGTTGATACGATCCAGTAGAAAGAATACTTGCAAAATTAGGAAACCAAATTGTTTTTTTGATCCACAGTTATCAGCAAAAGCTCAGGGTATAGGCACTACTGTGCTGGGTTCATGATTCAGAGTGCTGCAGAGTTTGCCTGGGGTAAGACTAGAATATTTTGCAAAGAGAAATTTAAATGCACTGGAAAAGAGTTAATCTTATCCATAGGATTGTGTTTCAACAGAATTCCTGCCATTTGTATTATTGTTTAAGAAAAGTTCTTTAAGCTCTAAATCAGATACAGTGAAAGGGGGAAAAAGACCAACCAAGCAGGTCTTTAGTGAGACAATGCAGAGCCCCTCCTTGTGTTCACTGCATTGCATCAGCTTTAACCTTTCCCAAATCTCCTATTGAAGAAATGTCACCTAGAAATACCTGCCTTTGATAGTCAATGACTCAGCGGCTGAACAAAGCAAATTGATATGCTTTATGAAACGGCTCTTGGTGTTTCTGCAAAGTTTACACCTAACTACTTGGGCAGGAAAGCTGAGCGTGAATGATGGCAATACGTTACCCCTAGGATCAAGTGACCTCTCTGCCAACCTGATCGGCAAAGGAGCAACCCCAACCGGTACTGCTGGGTACATCCCCACCGCCACGTCCCTCACCTCGTGCGTGCTCCCGGATCTCCTCGGCCTGGCCCTCCAAGACGACCTGGGCGCACTCGGGATGTCACACGTGCCCTGCTGTGCGGCTCCTGGCGTGGGTGCGGACGGGCTCCTCCAAAGCAGGAAACCAGAACGAGCAAGGACCGACGGGAGAGAGGGGGCCGCGGTAGCCCTGTATGGTAGAGCTGCTCTTCAGGTTCGGAGCCCGTGGAGACCCTGTTCAGAACAGGAAGCACCGAAAGGGCTTCTCCCTCTCCTACAGAGCCATATACTGAGATATAGATATGGAGGGAAACACCTAAATTTGCTCAAATCATGTGCTTTCTGATATACATCTTACAACAAAAAATTGTTACATGCATGACTGTTCTAGTAAATCAGACTCTTGTCAACATCCTAATATTTCATCTTCGGAAGATCATGAGGGTAATATATTTATTATCTCTCCTAGATATTCATGTCCTCTAGTTTAACAAACATATCTGAAAGAACCTCTAGATTGAAAACATGAAAAATTTAGCCTTCCAAGACTGCAATGGGGTGAATTTCATGGGATTAGCTTTGCCCTACATGTGTAAATTTGATATGCTTTCTTGTTGCATGAGGGCAGGAACCATGGAACCAAACCTACCAGAGATTTTGTGACCTGTCCTGTTCAGAGCATTATTGTTCATATCGTTATTACTAGCAGTGGTATCGCTACTGCCCTGTGAATGGCCTGGAGAAAACAAGACCTCGGGAGCCATTAATGACCACTGATGCTGCTAAGACTAATCAGGTTTCAAAGAACAGGTAAGAAATGGATTTCTCTCAATAATTGTCTTCAATTCCTTAAGTATGCACACAGGCCATTTACAAGAAAATTATTTTTCTTTTGCCTAAACATTCCCATATAAATGTTTTCTTAATGAATTTGCCTGCATGCATTTTCTTTTTCAACGAAACGACCAAAAAATGCATTTTAAAATAGATTTTACTTGTAAATGACTCCCATAGAGTGGAAAGTGAAAGTAACTTTGCACATAATTTTCCTGTAGCTTCTTTTATGATAGCTGAGTTTAAAATAATTGCAAAATTAGTGTTTGAAAAATGCATCAACGAATCCCGCTGTTTGGCAGCTATTGAGCTGCCAGAAAATAATACCATTGCTTATAATGCTGCGGGAAAGACTTCAGGATTTCATTATGTGATGATTCATGTGTGAATAAATGCTTAAAGTTTTTCAAAAAAAAAATCATGGATTGATTTATTTCTAAAACCTTTCAGCCTTGAACAATATTGCTTTATGTAATTTCTTTTAAGAATCTGGCAGTAGACTTTTGAAAGGTTGGTATCTGAATATTATTTATTTTTGCAAAGATACCTAAGGGCAGGATTAAATGTTTAATTTTTCCTCAGGCATATGAGGTAAAAAGTTTCAGAGAAATATCTAGAAGCAGATTTTCAAATTACTGTTTGAAGTCAGTGTTGCTAAAGGAAATTTCAGGCTTGCCACCAGCATTTTGCAGAACACTAGATTAAGCAAATCATTATGGCTGTAACATAATTAAATCTGAAAGGAAAGCTAAAAAGCCTGTTTAATGAGAATATATTCTAAATATTGGAGCCCTGGCAATACATCTATGTACAACATTACAACAGCCTCACTATGTAAGGCTATTGTCTCACTATTGTCTTGCTGTTATTTATCTGCAAAAATAAATTTCATTTCGCAGTAAAAAAAGAAAAAAATCTCCAGCCATTATAGTGCATCTTCTCTGTACAAGGAAATATGCTCTTGGGAAGCTTTATTTTCAGAGAAGTTTGGTGGCTATGAGAGTCTTAATAATGGAGTTATTTCCTAACTGTGTCAAAAGAACCCTCTATGAAAGTAGGGGTTTCTGCTTTCTGATGAGATAAATATAGAAACCTGGGTTATTCTAAGCCCATAGGTCTCACTGCAGCCTTTGCTAGCTGAGATATTCCACTGAAAGGACTTACAGAATCTGTAGACAACACAGTCCTTCAACTTCTATGGCCATCAGACCTAAACTACAAACACGAAGATCGTTTAGCCATATTTTTAAACCAACGTTTGCAATGACTTTGGCGATTTCCTCTTGAAGAAGAGATCTCCTCTTTTCTCCTGTAAAGGATTTTTACCTAATTTCGAGCTCCAGAAGGAATAGTACAGATGCAGACCCGAAGAGATCCTAGAGCTACACCTCAGGGAAGTCCTGGACAGCATTCCTAGGAGGTGGAGGTGAACCAAAGGAGCCACTGCCTGCAGTCACGTTGCCAAGAAAGTCCCTCTGACAGCCCCTCGTTCCTTGGGTGCTGACAGGGGTGTCTCCCAGATGCCAAGTCTCGTGGCTTCATGGAGTTGTGCTGTCGAATTCTTGGTGCACAAGGGAGCCAAGCTGGAGGTAGGGATGTTTGGTCCCCGGAAGACAAATTGTGATATTCTAGTTGCAATATTAGACAAATAAAAGGAATTAAAAATTATGCTGGATGTATAATTTCAGTGAACATGACACCTACAAAAGAACAGCATATTCTGCTTGCGCAGTCATAAAGCTACATTTTATATTGACGTTTTTCAAGTAAACACACCATGCCAGCTTTTCTCTTGCACATTATATTTTCTCCAAACAACTTCAAGCGAGACCTACATTTATACCACAAAATGCTTGAAAAAAACCTTCAAACATGAAGCTTTTTCCAGGAGGCTGTGTGAAAATCAGCCTGTTCAACTTCAGCGTGTGTGTCACCCAATCTGTACCTTGGCACTCTGCCTTTAGGCACTGTGTGCAAGAACCAGGCGCAGGTTGGTATTTAAAGCTATAATTCATCCCTTCATCACAGTACTATTGGGCTCATATCTTATAGTATAATGAAGATTTTTTTTTTTCCACCCGATCTGACCATCTGTTTTGCCTTGAGCAAAGGAATTGCACCACATAAAATATATTTAAGGGGGAACCCCCTCAAATGCTCTTCTATATTTAAGCATATCTCCATTTTATAGAAGACTATTAATTATACACTAGATATTAGGATCACAATTTGATACTGATGCCTTTAGTAGCATTCTCCCAAGATGTTTAGGCCCTAAATCTGCTAAACGCCTCCCTGCAGCTAGGCAGGTATTGAAGCCTCACTGAAGTGGAATGCGAGCATGCGCTAGACCAGGCTTTGGCACAGGTATGAATGCAAGCCCAGTGCTTTGGCTAATCTTTGACATATCTGCGACTGCAATTACTGTGCCACAGCATGCTCTACCAGAGCCATGATAATCAAATTACTAAAAATAGGAACCCAGCTCCTTTCCTTCAAAAGGAAATGTGGGGTTTTGCAAGGTCCCTGTACAAAGTGGATGTAAAATACTACCAAAAATCATTAGAAAGCCCAAACGAGGAGACTGAGCATAGGCAGCCTGTTTCTTTTTCCTTATTTGTCCCTTTCGTTCTGAACTGCTCCAGCAAATACCTTGTGTTTCATTGCTGTCTGGTGACAAGGGCTGACCTCTCCCTCCACTCCTACTACGCAGGCTTTTATGTTTTACATGTTGCTAGGAGGGAAGACCTGGAAGGACTGTACAATGTTAGTTTTTCTGTTGCCTCCTGCTCACCCCAGGCTGTTCTGCGTGACTTTAGCCTTTGCTCTTCGCTAGCCCCTGCAGGAAAGAATGAATTCAATACAGAATTTAATTTGCAGTTAAACACAGAGACTAAATGACTTGGTCAAATATATCACATTCATAGAGGAACATGCAAAGAAAAATGTCTTCAAATACTCCTCAATGCGAGTTGGCATGCATTTTAGAACATGAAAATTTCCATTACTTTTGCAGCAAATAATGTATCTAACCCGCATATCTAACTATGAATGTTCTCATTAGCTGAAAAAAGGCTAATATATTTTAATGCAAGTGAGATTTTGAAAACAGAAACTTCCCTGGTTCTGTTGGACTTAGTTACACTGTGCAAGTCCATTGGCATGTGCAGGTCCTATTAGGGAGACATCAGTAGAATGAAAAGTCTATCCCAAGAAGATTGAGAGGGTTGCGATTGCTCCCTGTGTGTATTTGGATGGAAACACTCTGGAAGGAGAGGACTTATCAGTCATTTTTCCACTCTACCCTTATCTTCTGCCTTGGAATTTCATTGTTTTACAAAATTGATCCTCCAGAAGCTCATCTGAGAAGAAGGTTTTACTAGATGGCCTCTAGAAGTCCCTCCTGACCTAAATTGCTGGCTAATTCTCATGGGTCTCATGGGCCTTTTAGATCACTTTTAGATCACTTTTTTCAACACTTTTAGATCACACAAGGAAGTTCTGGGGAAAGAGTAGTCTGTGCATTAGCCACAAGGGTTGCTTTAAAAATATCTAGTTTTTAATTACTCTTTTATATTGCTTGCTATTGTCCTTATTTCATGCGTGTCACACTCCTTTGTTTAATGAGGACTAGGATGGCCTCTAGTGGCTCAGGGGATGCACAAGTAGAAACCCTGTTTTGTTTCACCCATCGACGTATCTACCCAGTGAGGTTGTACAGACAAACACGCCTTACACTGGAAACAGGCTGGGCTGATATTAAGCAATCTCCATACACCTCCTTTCCCATTTCAAACAGCACCTGTAATAGTAACATACAGGATGCATTTTTCATTTCAAGAAACAGAGACACATTACTTTCTAGAACAGAATTCGATTTCATACCTCTATTGAAGATATCTACATTTGGAAAACCTCTGCCAAATTAGCACAGCAGGGACTTGATCAGGTTTGAGATGTGCAAATAATCAATGTATTGCTTTCATATCAAATGAGCATGGTGATCTCATCCCAGTCCCCAGTGGAAGTTAGTCCCTTGCTAGGACCAGCATCTTTCAGTCATTCAGCTCTGTGGGTACCTGGACCCTACCGGAAACAATGGCAGAAGGATAGCTACCCTGCACTGCATTCTCTGCAATAACACTGGAAATTAGGAAATGGCATTTATTTCTGCAGTACCACAGTATAAATTCATCCCTCAACGGCCAATGTAGTGGCAAAAGAGGAGGTAATGTGCATCTGCCCTCTCATAGGGTGGCAAGATTAGCGCATTTTCAGATGAAGACTAGGCAGTGTTTGAGGCTGATGTGCTGTGTAATTTTTTTTAAACTTCCTTTAAATTGATATTTGAGGAAAAAAACCTCTCCACCCTACCTGTGGGAGAGGCAAAGAAGGTTGGGAAGTAAGAGACACCCAAATGATCTACTGCTTCTCTCATAAGCCAACCTCCTTTTCCATGTCTAGGCAACTGGTGTCGTTATCACATTTTCTGATGTTCCATCAAGCTTACATTGCTTATGGAGACCTTCATTGTTCTCAGTTTGGAAAGTAAACTTCAGCCCAAGAACCCCCTTTTCTTTCGTTAGCAAATCCAAATGCTTTTTCACTAATGTTGTCACACAGGTACTTTGACGTACAATGGCTGAGCTGGGTGGTACTCGTCCTCAGGAAAGTTTTGAATGGATGCACAAATGTAACTGCATTTTTTAACCATAAATCATCACTTCAGGCCCACAGGTTTCTTGTCCAGATAACGACAGGCTTCTTAAACTAGGCAGGACTTTAAGGTGTGTCAGCTGCTCAGCTAACAGAGCAACGTGCTTGCATTACCTGAGTTACTTCCATAACATTTGGAATTTGCTTTCAGAGGTAGCAGAGTTACAAGGCAGCTGAAGCAAATCTCGTTTGGACAAACAAACAGTCTCAAAGCAACAAAATGAACTTGGAACATCGCTCTATGCAGTATTTTGTACAGCATATATTCATAACCTTGGCCTTTTTTTACAGCGTGCATGCAGGTAAGAATTACCTTGTTTTTATTATTTCATAGAGTACTCTAGGGAAATGGAAACCTTTTATAATAAAGTTTTTGTTTGTTTTACGGAAATTTTGTATCTATGTGTATCTGTATGTCTGTATGTCTACGTGCCTACATGTAACTATATATAGGATAGGACCAATACCTAGGAGAGTGTATTGAAAATTTTCCCTCAGAATATTTAATTGCACAAGCATGTGCAGACAGTGCTGGACATGAAGTTAGGGTAGAGCTCAGCTGAGATACTTTCTAGTAATTTTATGTAACTCTTGGAAAGAATAGAAATAGAGAGAGGGTAAGTCCCAAAGAGTTAAAACTCAATCACAGAAATAAAATATTGCACCTAGAATTCCAAAGAGAAAGATTAGACAAGTAAATCAGCAAACTGCTTTTTCTTCAGCATCCTCTGTAGGACAGGTTATGTATTTCTCCCCCAAATGCCACCCATTGCACTCAGTTATACATGACAAGATTAGATCATAGTTTGTGCAAAGCTGAGGTTCAGCTCCTCTAAGGATTTTGCTCTCAGATGGCAAATCTCCTATACCTTAACATTCAGTACATGAAAGAGAAAGCACGTCTACACTTTCTGTACACGTAATTTGTCCTCATCCAATTTAGCACAGTGCAAACACTGCAGGTTAAAATTGCAGGCGAGCTTAGCAATACAAATCTACCCTGTGGTATAATGACAATTATACCACTCGCAATTATACCACCGCAGATGGCTCCACTACCTCCTGGAGCTCTGGACCCCCTGCCGCTGCCTCCAGCCCCTCAGCTGCCCCATCGGGTGCGGGCAGCCCCCTCCCCGCCACCAGCACAGTGCCGCTGGCCTCCCCGTCTTCCCCGCGCACTGGCCCAGCCTCACAGCCAGCCTCCACCACAGGTAAGAGTTTATGCACTCAGCACACACAAATTTTCTTTTTTTCCCCCCTTATTTGTTAACCTCTAGTAGTTGGTTTTGGATTAGGCTTTCTTTTGCCTTTTGAAGATGCTTTTGGAAATGCTTCTACCTTTTCAGAATTATCACTTGAAATGCGCTAATTTTTCCTGCACTATTTTTTTTTAGCATTTTTTTCTTTAACTTGGCAAATCTTTCATTACCATGCATGCCTTTTTTACTCTTCAGAAACTCTTTATGTGCTATGGATATATTTTTTTTTCTCCTGACTCAGTTGTGTGTTTCTCTCCTTGTGCAGTAGACACATTTATGTTCAGTTGCTCTTTCACAGAAAGCTCCAGAGTGTTTTGTCCAAATATGTAAAGCCCCTCTCACTCCTTAATACTTCATTCCAAAGCTTTCTTCCAGGAGATAAGACTTTAATTAACATCCTAATTCAGGAATTAGTGAAAATAAAATAATGCAGAGCTAGAGGAAATCACTTCGTCCCAAGTTTGTCCAAGTGCAATTCCACACTAACACCAGTAGAAGGAAGCATTCAGTTGCAAATAGACAACTAAACCCTGAGAAATCCATTGTCTGAGTGTTCAATGTTAAAGAAAATACAATATTATGAATCACTTTCACATTATTTAGAAAAGTGGTCATTACTGAGATGGAAGATGTTCTTTTTGATGCTAGCAGAAACGCAGGATTTATTTTGGTGTCAAAACTGAAGTTCATTTAAAGTTGGTCACTTCTTGCTAACTGTAATTAAATTTGGAAGCAAAATTGGTGGGAACCTTTCTGAATGGTGCAAGGGGCTGTGATAGGACCCAATTCCATGAGCAGATTTTGGTGGCAAATTATTTTACTTGTAAAATAAATATAATAATATTGGGCCCACATCTCATCTTATGACTCTGTGTAGCTCCGCCATCCAGGATTTGATACCTGGTGGACTGAAAAAAATAAGCAGATTGCTTTTGTAGTTAAAAATTTGGCATAAAAACAGAGGATTTATGTCCTTTTGCATAAACCTTTAAGATTATAAAAACTAGTCCCAAAGCTTGTTTTGGTTTCCATTCTATTCTCTTTTTTAATACTGAATTTCTCCTCACCTAATGACACTCAAGAATGCTGGGAGGGCTTTTTCTCCTCCACTCCTTTAACCATTTTACACGGAAAGAATCCAGTAACAGAAAGAGCGTATTAAAGACAAGTGGCTAGCCAAGCAGAAGCAAACTGTGAATCACAAATTGTTTCTTCCTTACTCACACCTAAGGAAAGGTCAAAGACATATATTCAACTTAATCTAACTGCTTGCACAATCAGGCAAGAACTCAATACTTGTCAATCCCTTAGATAGTGATATTTGTGTTCACTCTAATTTCCAAACTTTTGTGGAGAACTAACTCAACTAGGAAAGCTAAATTTTAGTTTTGTCGGAAATATATTGTCCAATGATTGTACTGTCTGTGGAAGGAGTTTAAAAGAAAAGGGAAACTGGAACCAGGGGGAGAACTTCAGAGGCGAGGGCACCCAATGCAAAACAAAGTCTGAAATGTAGATGATTCTCATAGATCTTCATGCTGTTTTCATATCATCACCGTGATAGATTAATCATGATAAAGCATTTCAAGGGCCACAAAAATTGCGTCAAACTCATGAACTAATGGCAGTAGTCCAGAAGAGCTGAAAAGCTTTATAGTTATCTTCTCAGTTCACTGATGATAGTAGACCTTCCTATGTAAAGAGCACTGTCCAGTTATCTAATATAAACACATGAATTTGCTTCGTTTTGGAGGCACAAGCTGTTCCTCTGAATCCCACAAAGGCATTCTTCCGAAGCCTTTTGTCTATTCTCTCCTTAAGTCAAGATATTTCGGGGACACTGAGGAAAAGCAAAGTATCCGCTTGCAGTTATGGATGGCATTGAGATAATCTTGGCCTCAAAACAAACAAACAAAACAAACTAACAAAAAAAAACCCCAAAACCAAAAAACCAACCAAAATTCCTCCACAAAAAAACATCTCATTCAGCCAGGTAAGATGAGAGAGGCCAAAGAGGCTTTATCTGGTCTGTGATTAATTATAGAGGAATTCATAATACAGCATCACAAAATATTCTGTCTGTATCCATAGAATATTATACTACTGAAAGGTAAAACTGTCAGCAAATCTACTGATCGAAAGTCAACCTGTTACGTGTTCACCTTGAACATCAAAGAGATGAATGCGTGATTGTGGCCTTCTTAAGGGTGTAGACTAGGCTCCATTCTTGATCATTTAATGCTCAGATCAATGCACACTGACCTTTTCAAGCAGCAAGTTTCTTATTTACCTTACCTAGAGGGAAAGTATCATATTCTAATTTTAAAATCTTTGTGCTGTAAGGTACAGGCAGGTGTGTCACTTGCCAAACCCTCAATAAAGTCCTGGCATTATGCAAGGTACTTCAGTTTAAGAGCATTTCACTTTGACCATCGGACTCATCTTCTTCCCTTCGTTGGGAGAGCTATTTCCGTGTTATCAAGAGCTCACCAGATACTGAAGGGAATTTTTGGGCTCAACTGTTGAAATTATTGCCTTGTAAGGAAAAAAGATGGATTGGACAAGAAATTTACCTCGATGTAAACAATTTATATATGTTATCCTAGCATTATATTGCTTTTCAGGTAAGTTTAATTTATTTATTACTTTGAGAAGAGAAGCTTTGTTGATATGTGTTCTTAAGTTTTCCTTTTTTCTTTCTTTCTTTCTTTTCTTTTCTTTTTTTTTTTAAGTGAAATACTACCACTGAAAACAATAACCAAAGAGAACACATCGTGTTCATATCTGTATAAGTGCTTTAACAATTCTATTGGCTTAATTCAATCAGAATTTACCTTATGGTGCAAGTGAAAAAACCTTAGCCAATTTCCCACTGGAACTCTTATGCTGCACTGCATCCTATGATTTTATAGCACTCACATTTACATGAGTTTTCATTGGTTAGAAAAAGTGATAGAGGAAAAAAACCATATGATTTCTGGCCTAGTTTTAGTAAAGAGTATAAATAGTGTGATTTTAATACTAAAAGCTGAAATGATCTGATTTTTACTTAGAAGAATTGAGAATGTCTATATATTGAAATGCACATAAACAGCTGCTTGCTTTTAGCAGCTGAAGTTCCATCCTATATTTTATCAGATAAGTGAAATCTAACGTTTACTTGATAAACTACTTATGTACAATGCTAAGCTAGGCTTTTATTCAGAAAAAGACAAAATAGGGCGTAGCATAAATGTTCCTAGAAAATAAGAGAAATATTTCAAATTGCACACTTCTTACTCTTGAAAAAGTGGTATCTGAAAATCAAGAATAACATTTTTAAGGCTAGCAGTATGATGTAAGGGTCTGAGTCTCTAGAATGCCCAAGTTGCTGAAAAAATATGTATTCAAAAATAAAAGTTGGCTTTATAAGTATATAAGTATAAGTATTAGCTACTTATTTCCTAAACTTACTTTCTAAAACAGCTAAGACATATAGCAGTTTAAGTCCCAATGATTTACAAACTAACCCAAAGAAAGATATTCAGGAAAATGATGAAAAATTAATGAAAAAAATCCAAGTATCTTGGAGATATATATATATCTCTATCTATATCTATATCTATCCCTTTATTTACATCACTAATAGTTTAATTGATAAGAATTACTGTTAAAATAGATGCAATTAAGGCTGTTTTCATTTTAAATATGAATGGAAAAGCAGGATTTTTATGTAGCTTTTAGTAATAAAGGCTCCAGAACATGCTCATGGTACATAAAAAAAAAAAATTACTTTAGATCTTTTCCAATAAGTCTTCTTTGTGTAATTTTTGTTTTAGCCAGTGTATAAAAATTTGCTCAGAGCAAGAGATCTGCAGAAGGGATTTCATCCGAGAATCATATTTCAAATGGGCAGATTTTTGCCAGTTGACGTGAAAACATTTTCTTCCTGCAACTGCAAAGCAAGAAAAAGCACAAAAAGGGAGGGGAGAATGGGAAATACTCAGCTTTAGTTTACAGAACTAAAAATATTTTCCTACTGCCCTACAAATTTCTAAGACCAGAAATTCCAAGACACATTCTAGAATACATACTATGATGAAACTTGGATGATTTCGTGAATTCCTTGTGATAGTCAATCACGTCCCTAGTTCTATAGTGTGCTATCTGGTCTCTGGACTTTAGTATGTGCTCAGGATGTGGACCCAGAAAGCTCAAGTCTTCCTCTATTGTGAGAACAAGTATTAGCATGCAAAAGGTCACAAAAATTCTTCAGTTTCCTACCTATGGTATCATGATGGCTAGCATGCCTTGATGTAAAAATGATTTCTTATATTTTAAGTATCTTGGATTGAGTACCTCTTCCTTTCCCCAATTCCTCCTCTCTAACAGTACTAAGACAAAATGGCAGGCCAATCTGTAAGTTTCCTGATGAGTGTCAAACCAAGTGTTATATAACCAGATTGGTATACCTTACAAGAGGAGAAACTTCTGAAGTAACACAACAAACCTGGCTGGGGAGAAATTGGAAAGGCATGGGGTATGATCTTTGTAAATCACTATTAAGAGAACGAGTTCCTCCTTAGAAGCATGCAGTCAGGATGATTTTGAACATTTGAATATCTGACTAATTCCTTTAGGATGACAAACACATGTATTCTAATGTCATTCTGTAAGTTAGATATGGATGAATAACAGCTTTTTTTGTTGCAGTTTAGTAAATTCAGAAAATTTAATTCTAAAAAAGTAAATTTCTAAGCAAAATATTTGTTGCTGTTTGATTCTTTTTTTTTTTACTATTATTATTTATCCTCTTTCACTTTTCAAAGGATTGCTCTGCCCCACAATGAAGGGTTTGGTGAGATATATTCTGAAGGTAGTGTCCTCTAGAGTATACTAATACATAAGCTCCAGAAGTCAGATGGTATGATTTATATGACAGCTTGGTTTCTTAACTTCTGGGTGAAAGGTTACTAATATCTGAATACCAGAAAGCATACGGGCTTGAAAGAAGAGAATTAAAAAGACAATGTACTAAAAACCCCTAACACTAAAACAACATATATTGGCAGAGCTAGAAAGAGAGAATTGCAGTCATGTATGTAAAGCAATGCTATAGACTATGAAGAAGTATCCAGTAGAACTACCGCATACATTAACCCATCAGTAACTGTAGTCATAGTAGTAGAGCTTCAATTTGAAATGAAAAATGGAAAGAAATATCTGGAATACCAGAAAAAAATTATTTGCCAGGAGCACCAGGTTCTGTAAACAAGGTAATGATTTAGGAAAGATGAAATGAGCTGAACCTGTTTACCCTGGAGAAGAGAAGATTGAGAGGAATCTTATCAATCTGTATAAATACCTGAGGGGAGAATGTAAAGAGGATGGCCCAAAATGTTCTTGTTGGGAGCCAGTGAATGAAAAACGAGTAATGGGTACAAATTAGAAGACAGGAAGTCTACTTTCCATGTAAGGAAGAATTTACTTATAGTTGGGAATACAAAGGACCGGAACGGGATAGCCAGACAGGTTAGGGAGCCTCCTACTCCGAAGATGTTAAAAACACTCCTGCATGTGAACCAGTTCCACGTAATCTAGATGCCCCTGCTTCACAGAGGGGTTGGACGACATGATCTCTAGAGGTCTCTTGTAACGACAACCATTCTGTGATTCCCTATGCTCATAACAGATAAACTGATGATGAGTACTGAAAGTACAAATACGACGACAGCAAAAAATAGAAGTGCCACTGGGATGACAGAAAGCCCAAGTACTGATACATCAGCCACGTCTAAAACTTCGGAGCTGATATCTGACAACACGACGTTCTCTACTACAAAGGGCCTCACATCTCCAAGGCCCACGGAGGGGACCACAAGCACAGCTCTTGGGACCACCACACCAACAACCAGATCCACGACTATTCCGGACACTTCCTCAAGCACAACCGCTGCCTCCG